>WUQG02260180.1:0-20186 GCA_011317285.2 Androctonus mauritanicus | reverse complement strand
TGTACACTTACTTTAAAGTAAATTTTTTTATATAAAAACAAAATTAATCTTTTCTACATACACAAATAATTGGGGTCATGAAAATATTCTCCGAAATAGCGAGAAAAGGAGCATAAATTGGTTAAATAAATAAATAAATAAAAATAATCTAAATGTGCCAGACAGTCCAAGTTAGATCAGGACGTTTGTTTTAAAAAATTTCATCATCTAATAAAAATTATCTGATAGATTTTTCTGTTCAAAAAAAAAAAAAATAGTAGTAATAAATTAACTAACTAAAGTTAGTTACTATAAACATACATCAAAATTTAATAAAAAAAAAAAAAAAATTATCCAATGAAATTCGAATATGCTTTAGATGTCACAATGATTGAAATCTAACCAATAAATGGACAAGAAAAAAAAAAAACGTAATAATAGTAATTTATTATTTTATTATAAAAATTGTGTAGACTGTCTTCTACATGATTCATTTTTTAGTAAATTATTAAAGATGAGCGCAATTTTTGACATTTATTTATACACGTGGAGAAGAAAATTAGAAACGAAAAAAAAAAAATACAATAATATTTTTGAATTTTTTTTCAAAAAACACTTTAAACATCTCCAAAACCGATCAATATTTGGTGAGAAACGACACGTTACTATGTCGTACCGATTCTTCCACCTTATAATATTGTGTGACCCATTTTTATAATATCAATTTTTCTCACTCGCCTGGTGAAAAGTATTCATATAAAACTGTTTAATAAAAAAAAAATAATAATAATTTTGTTTATCGCGCATACGCTTTAAATTCGATACAAACGTCCTGATCTAACCTGGACTGTCTGGCACATTTAGATTTTATTTATTTATTTAACCAGTTTATGCTCCTCTTCTCGCTATTTCGAAGAATTTTTTGCGCGTCGTATCTGATGTAATGAGAAAATCTTTACATTATCCTAAGAAAATACTTCAAAATGTCGATGCCGTTTATAGACGTGAATAAACTACTTAAAAAAATGTGCTTTGTAATAGTTCGAAATTAATTTTTAATACTCCGGAGATAACTGCATTATTAAAACCTTACTTCCGATCTTAAGGTAGTAATTTCTTGTAACGTGTATTCTGTACTACGAATACTTACTTAGCAAATATTTAACGAGTAAAGAATAATCTAAAAGAATTATCTTCCGTATTCCAATCGATTATAGGATATTTTTTTTTTTTATAATCGAACCAAGCTACGTCACAGAAAATACGATGAATGGTTTGATAAATTATCAAAGTTGACTGACCTATTTGCGATGTTTTCCACCTGCTTTGCTCTCAATGAATTTACATTAGTGATTTATGCCTCAATTTACATGATGAATAATCATAGGAAGTTAAACGAATGCATGTACTTTCTATTGCTAAACTAATTGCGGTTTTTTTTTTATTATTTTAGTATTAATATATATGTGCTCTGATAGTTTATCATTTCATAATTATACAATTATAAAGTCTACGGATGATTTATAAAATGCATGTGATGTCAAAATAAAGCCAATAACCCATTAAGTCGACGGTTTCATAAAAAACGATGTAATTTCCATTAATGGCAGCTCTACTGTAAATTATTATTATTATGGTTATTTAAGCCTGTTTCTCCATTCAGTAGAAAAATTGAGCTTAAGTATTTCTATCGAATTTTTTTCCGGTTTGTAAATTTTTACAATAGGGGGCAACATTGCGAAAATAGCGAGGATCAGCAGATTATCTGTAAGCTGAGTAAACTTTCTAAAGAAATCATGTGTAGTTTCCTAGATATATGGGTTTTTTTATGTTACTACAAGAGAAACTTGTCTTTGAAAGCGGGAAAATTTGTTATAGTGATGAGATCAACCGGACTATATAGATTGTTAAATTTTTTATAAAATATATATATATAAATCGGTGGTTCTAATGTGTCAAATTCTAAAAAAAAAAAAAAAAAAACTAACGATTGATAAGATGTCTAAGGATCTAAAAAATTACATCTCCAAGGTTCAGTTAGATCCTTGGACATTAATTCTTCTTAAACAGTTTATTCAGCTTACCGAAATTTGTCGCTATGTACACTTTTATGAAGTATTTATACTATACGTGTATACAACCATATCTTTTACTATTGGCGACTTTTGGTACATAGTTTTAATTTAAAAAATAATTCGAAGACCCACTAAGTTTAGCCTCATTAAACATAACTTTGATACTGTTCAACCGGCAAAAATAAAACTCCATTGATCCAACAAGTCCATTAATTCCAAGAATCGATATTTTTCAAATAACAAAAAAATTACTTATATAGATTTGTTAGTAGAAGCATTATTTTTTTTATTTTTCCGATATTTGGATAGTTTCTATGTTAAAAATAACTCATAGACCGATATAAATCGTATTAATTATCTTCGACGAATCGTGACTTTATCGATATGCAGAACATTTTACTTATAGATGTGCTAGGTATGATTAATTCGAGAAGTTTCAACTGTACAATCCGCCATTTTAGAAGCTACTGAACGCTAGCTCCCACTAATACTGTGCATCATTTAGTGGTCCATCTAAAATGAATTTATTTGTGCAGATAAATTTGCGAGTTATCTTTATATTTACAAGGAGAGATCCCGAAATGGAATCTACCGAGTTTGATGAAACTTAATATGGTTGTAGAGTTAAGTCTTCCTTAATACAGTGATACTCCCTTCTACCGACAAATGATTAACCATTTTCGAGATATTGGGGATCAAACTTTTAGCGAATGTTTAACTACAGTTTGGAACCATCGTACTAAACAAGCTGTCGTAGTCTTGTGGATACGTGCTTTGTACGTAGTCGTGTGATACGTTTGTTGCATTTTTTTTTAAATGTCTGTAGCGCAAACTCGAACCCAGGCCGAGTTGCGTTACCGACATAAAAAAAATAAATGCATAAATGTTTTCTTTCATTTATAGGATATTTTATTATAACGAGAATAACTGTTAGCGTCTGATAATCCGGAAAGTTCGATAATCCGGCATAGTAGAAGATTGTTATTACTGTATTATCAAACTTATTGTTTTTACGGCTGTAATTTTAAACTCAAATGGGAATGCCAAAGACTGCAATGCATATGTTTGTCGTTTTACTAAATTCATGTTTCATCGCCGCATTTATACAAATTTATAGTTGCTTCGGTAAGGAAACAACGTTAAAAACATAATAAATGTATTGTTAAGTTCGGAATGAATTTCAATGCGTATTTCGCGTGACTAAAAAACAAGAAAAATGAGAACTTATTTTCTAAACAGAATTTATTTCCTTCACACGGCACATAATATCAATTTCGATTCGATATTTTATCTGTCAAGATAGCGACACTTAAAAAAAAAAAAAAAATTTGTTTAAATTGAGAACGGGAAAGTATAGGAAGAGTTCAAATAAATTTCTAACAAGAAAGAAATTGGCGAAAAAATTCCTTATTACTGCCTATTGTCAAAGAGCGTTTGTTAAATGACGTAGACGTTACCTTGGTGACGTTTTAGATGACGTTAACTTCACCAAGGTAACCGAATTTGTAAATACGCATTTATTGTTAGTAATTTATTAATGACCAAATTTAAAATCTATACGTCTCTCGTTATTTAATGTTACTAGTCTGTTGAATACTGTTTACTTACCGCACAACAGAGCGAATCGTATTTGAGTTTTTTTTTTAATAGAAAGATTAGCGTATCAATTTTTTTTAATTTCTCGCCGAACTTGTTACCGTACAACCATTTTTATACATTTCGTTGTGATGTTGCCAGTTCTGAGAATTTTTTTTTTTTTTCCCGTGATGACGCATTTAAAGATAATAGGCAGACGTATTAATTTGGGGTTATATACTGCTTTCGTTTTATAATAGTTCAAATTGACTACTATTTTTATATATACATATTTTATTACTATTATTCACATCAATCATAATAATAAAGTATAATACAGTATTTTATTAAATATTTTTTAGTTTTTAATTTGGCAACACTGACTTTACGAATACAGTATTTTCGAACCGTGACGTCCCCTTACATTTTATCATGTTTTTTCCTATTAAGATATAATTTTTGAAATTAAAATGACCCAACCGTGATATACTAATAATATTCTCTCCGAAATAATAAAGAAAATATATTGATAAATTATTTAAAAATTTCAGAAAAATATTTTTATATTCTCGCTAATCTTTTAAAAATTATTCTCCCGTTTCTCATTTTTTCGTACGTTGAATAATTATAAAACTTTTTTTTTCCCTTTTTTTTATGGAAAGAGGTTAGAATATAATACAACAGATTATAAATTTTTCATTAATTTTTTTTCTCAATATGGTAGCTAGCGTAACAAAATGAGTTGATGAAGAATTTTAAGTTTTAAATAAGGATTTATTAAAAATAAATATATATAGGCATCTCTATTTACAAGAGCTTCGCTTACGATCATATTTCACAAGAGCTAGCCCCTGAAAAATTCTAAATTTATGACATCAGATCGAATTTATGATAGTGTACAAACTATGTTTCGTCCCTAAACGGGAACAAATTATCTTTCGGATTCGCTAATTCTCTCTCCTATTTGAATTCAATTAATTCTAATCGATTTTCATTTTATTTTTGTCTGCTTTCGAATTACTATTTCGCAGTTAATTGGTCCCGAAAATTTCTGGCGTAAATTGAAAATCGCTAAACCTAACAATGCTTAAATTCTATATATATATACGAATATCCGCTTTTTGATTATAGTAATGAACACAGATATAAAAATTTAGGACAAAAATGTGATATTTTTATCCTCCTAAAAATTAGCCTTTTATAAATATTCAAAATATAGAAAAGGGTACGCAGATTTATCTTTAAATCCGCATAAATCGTGGATTATATTAAATTTGCTTTATCAGCGGTTCCCGACGTTTTCTCTCTCGTGTAACCCATGATTAGGGTTTCCATTTATGAGGATTGCTTCTATATTTTTTCTCAAATTTTTCTAGGCTAGCTAAATAATCAAACGGTTCAAACTAACCTAATGATATTTGTTGACTTTTATATTTATTTCATTTTTTAGTTAATTCAACATTTTTTGCATATTTTACGCCCCTTTCCAATCATTGGCTGCACCCATAGCCATGGAAGGGGTCGGATGGTGAAGGACGGGGATCGCCGGGCCGGGCCAAGCACCCCGGAAAAATTTTTCAGGAGTTACCAGACGCGAACCCGGGTCCTCCTGCGTGGCCCGCCAACAGCGTTACCACTCGGCCATCCGGCCACTGTTTATTTTAACTCCTTTTTTGGTGTTCCATCATTACCATTATTATTTTCGCGTACCACTAATTGAGAACCGCTATGCTGTATTGTTTTATTTTCATATTAACTGCTTGCTTTTTCGCAAATAAAATCTTAGTATACACTTTTATAATTTAATAATCAATATTGATATTATAAGAATATGAAATGAATTATCGAGAACAGAACTCCTATACATATATTCAAGTCTATGCGAAATAAGGATTCGAGTTATGGTGAATCTCCAGAAAAGAAGTGGTTCATAAATATGGAATTGCTTCGGTCATTTTATTGTCGATATTTCTATATATATATATATATATATTGGATGTTTTAATTATTTAAATTAAGGGAAAAAAACTATTCAAAGAAAATAATTTGTTTTATAACAAAAATTATAAAACTTGGTAGCGTCAATATATTGTAGTAAAATGTTCAGAGGATTGAATTAGAGATAAAATTCTTCTTTGGCATAAAAAATTTTTGAAAAGCTATCCTTTCTTGCTGGAAATATTAAAGCAATTTTTTTTTTTCATAAAAAATTAATTTATAGATAACGTTACCGATATGCGAATAACCTGACTTGATGAGTGTACCTGATAAATTCTTTAAACTGCTCTGGGCATATTTACATCGCACATCTTTTGCTAATAATCAGTAATTAGATTTGTACATGGACAAACAAAAATATCTTCTAAATATGCGTTTCTAGATTTTAATTAAATTTTGAGTTTTCATATTTAATGACGTTGAAGGACTCGCTGTCTCCGACTGCAACTCCGGTCTTCCTAAAATGCCATACCGTGGGAAAGCGTAGTTTAAGAGCACGCCATTTTAGATTAAAAATGAAACGACACTAACTTTCAAAATGGCGACGCTTCCGGTCTCCCCAACTTTTAGTATTTCCGAAATTCTGCCATTTGAATATTTAATTCTTTTGAGAATTTTGACGATATAATTTTATGGTGATAGATTTATTTCGACAGTTACGCCAGCATCTTGCTGCGCCACAAAATTCTATCATAATTTTTTCATTAAATAACGTAGAGTATAAAACTTATTTTATTATTATTATAGTTTTGAGACCACATACAAATTCTGCAATTTAACATTTTGTAATCAAAAAGCTTATAAAATTCTTATATCGAATGTAAACAATCAACTATACCTGTTAATAATTGAAGGCCACAAAATGGCTTCACGACATTACTTCCATTTCTCGTTTGTAGAGCTAACTCATCTATCTTTTCTCTCATCTTCGTTTGGTGTTGTAGTTTATTGATTAAGTGCTGTATAACCATTTTTAGAACTTGAAATTTCATCTTTAAGCTAAAAAAAATAATCGGTAACTCTCTCGGCGATGATTTAACAAAACAAAATTGTTATGCTTCTAATGGTAATTTATTCTGCTACAGTTCTCACGAATTCAAAATCCGCTCTAAATTTTCCGATAGCGTTACTTCTCAACGAAGCGTGATAGAGGATTAAATTATGACGTAATCGATTCGTGACAATTCAGTTTTAATATCGTGCCGTCGAAAATTCGTTAATATCTCAGATTACTCTCCTGTTAATTAAAATAATTCGACTGTGCATTTTCACGCATACACAGATTTCGATCTTTTAAGAATCTATTTTTAGTTTAATGCAAAAATTATATAACATCACGTACGATTTTTTTTCCATCTCGTCGCAGATAACGACTTCAGAATGCAGGACTGGGCTGTGGCTGTTATACTACTGGCTGTCAGCATTGTCGTCACTGCCTTGTTGATTGCTCTGTGTCGTCACCTGGGCGGTAGGCCCTGGATTGTAGCTTGGTTGACAGGTGACAAAGAAGAAAAGGCACAGCTTGCTAAGAGCGACCAGAATTCTCTTAATGGATATGTGGTAAGTCTAATCTATTTTTGTTGAGAATCAGTCAACTTCCTTATTAATGTGCTTATTGCTAGTTAGCGAACATCTTGCTATCGATTCTTTTTTTGTTTGCACCATGACCTTTAATGAAGTCCAATTAACGGAAATATAATTATATAAAAATCTTTAATTTTTTTAAGCCACCTCGCGAATATGGTGGCTTTAAATTTTACTTTCATCTTTTCACCAAAATTACCTAGTCATTTGGAGTCTCATATTTCAACCTCCCGTTGAATTTATTCGCGTTTGTTATTAAAATATTTTTTTGTATGGTTACAATAGAGCAAAGTTTTTTCATTTTTTAAAGCTAATTTTCACGCTAGCTGATGACTGACTAATAATTTTTGAAGTAATTAATAGATTTTCATGAAATTCCGCTTTTCAAGATAACTTCGATATCATATCATTTGACCATGATCTTCAACCATTTAAAAAATGGTGGACATTCGAATTTTTGAGATATTCTCTTAATATTTTGAATTAATTATTACAAAAAATTTAATATTTGCCAGAAAGTTGAAGACATTCATGACATGTATTCTTAAATGGCTCGAGATAGAGAATGTCATGACATTTTCTATCTCGAACCATTTAAAAATGGCAGACTTTCAAACTTCGGAAGTTCTCTTAATAACTTTGAATTATTGTTTTTGAAATTCGTCACGATGATCAGGACGATAAAGATTCATTAATCTTTCAAGATTATCTGTTTAAAAATGGCGGAAATTCAAACCTATTATGGTCCTACAGAGAAACTTTAGAACTATTTGATAGATTTTTTTGACATGTTAAAAAGATTTTAAACATTCGTAAATAAGAAAATACACGTTCGGGAAGTTGATGAATTATTTCCAGAATTACTTACTGAATATAATGTTACAAACGTTCATTCGTTCTAATTTCAGGTCAATTCGGGATGCACAGTTTCACTAGACGGTCATGATCACTACAGGAATGAATTTCTGAACACACCAGTCAAACAAGAGATGTCATTTTCTACTACTCAATCGACAACGGCACCAATAACGAGACAATGGTCGTGGGATAGCGAGAAAACAAAAGAAACTCCCAGTGTCGACAGAAGATTCAGTCTGGATCTGGATCTACAAGATATATTAGGTATTGTTTACGGATTTCAATAATCCGTAAACAATTAACCTTTACAAAATGAATTCGATTCATTTTCAGGTGATGGTTATCCTTCTCGATTGAGAAGAGCCATGTCATGTGACAGCGTCAGCTCCGATACATCGGTAGTACTAGATGCTCTGGATTCTCCTGAACATTTTGGGGAACTAGAGGTAGTTCTACAATACGGGTATGCATCTTTCGTTATATTTTATTGTTTTTCAGTAATTTATAACGCATAGGAGTTACTATTATAGCGAAAGCGAAGAGTTGCTGGTCAACGTTCGACAAGCCAGAGATCTAGTAGTTCCTGATCCCAATCTACCAGTTAATAGCTACGTTCGTGTGTGTTTGATGCCCAACCAATCGGTCAGCCTACAGACACGGGTAAATATATATGTTAAAACTAGCGATGCTGGGGCATTAAAGCGCAAAGTACTTAAATATTTCTGTCGTTTGTTTTCGAATATTTTATTGAGTGTTCGTGTTGATTGATGTAATAGCTGCACTCAAACGTTTCATTTTCTTGCTGGAACGTCCAACTACCAAGTCACGAAAAGGAAATTCAGCACTAGTACATTATTACATTTGACGTGCATAACTAAAATATACAATTAAATACCTTCCAAATATCATTAGACGATCAATAATAGCAAATTCTTCCTAAAGAAAAGATTGATTCTACTAATCTAGAAGAGAGACCAGATTTTCTTTCCGCACGAGGTATTTTTTATGATTAAAAGTCCCAATTTGCTCTTAAATGTCTTCAGACTGAATTATCGATAGTTTTATCCAATTCATCCGTTGCCAAGAGAGAATGCAGTGGAAAGTAATTCAATCTCTGGCATTAGTCCAGCAAAATAAAAAAAAAGGGGGGGATTAAGTAGATGTTGTATTGCTTGGCTTCTGAAATTATCCGCTTTAATTCTTATTTAATAGAATACTTTATCATTCCTAAGGATTTATTTAAATTTTGAAACTTTTAATATTTAACTTTCATAACTAGTACTGATCAGAAATAATGGAAAGATTTTTCATTTTTTCAAGCTACCAAATCTAAAATTCTCTTTTATGCTACTTTATTCAAGAATACAGTGACTACAGTGAACACTATAGTGAAATTATCTTCTCAGATTGAGCATTCTTATCCTAAAGAAAATTCAAGATTGTGCTCCCACTAGCATTATGTGTGTGATTATTGTTTATAAATTTCAAATCTAGATTAGCAGTCACAGATTATTTTTTAAATTCTATCTTCTTTATCCTCTTACATTTTAATATAAAATTCATGTCATATATGAAAAAAAATCAGAAAAATTTGCAAGATGCAGCATTACTTCATAATAATAATATAAACCTGCATAAATTAATAATTTTATCTCATGAATGTTTTAAAATGAAACAGAAAAAGATAGAAAAGCTGTTTTTTGGGAGGGGGGAAGAAAATCAATATATTCAAGTTTCTATTTTTGAATGAAAATCATTAAAATTTTATATATTAACATTTCCAGTTTTCAAAAACATAATGCCGATGAAATAAGCTTTGTCAATGTTTCTATTTTTCTAGTAAACAAAAGAAACAAAATTACTGGGGTTGAAGCATAGTTTAAATAAACTTTCCTTTAGTACTTGATACACAGAGTAAGTAGGAAGTGAAAATGAATTTTGTCACTTTTTGCAACTTCATTACTCCAAAATGTAAATCAAATAATTGACAAAGGAACAACTTAAAAAGAAATGAAGTCAAACCTTGTTATATCTTAAAATTTTCATTAGTAAGGTTGTTATTTTAATAATTGTGTTCTATAAATTTTTGTCAAATTTATTTCTTCCCTATCTAAAATAGTTTTAATAAAATTTATGTGGCATTAATATAAAATAATGAACAACAAAAAAAATTCAATTTTTTTGATTAATAGCATACTTGCATTCTTTGTATCTGATTTTTAATTTTTTTTTTATTTCATGTACATTATGAGTTATCACTATTAATTCATTTTAGCTTATTAATTATTATTTTAACTATTAATTTTCCAATATTATTTATTTTTATAATAGATGCTTTTTAACCATATAAAAATCTTATTAAAATGATGATAAATTTCTTTCAGTGCAATCTAATATATTTTTTTTTTACCATTCAACTTAGAAATGTTGAAACGCATTGTTAAAAATTTTCTTTCAACTATGTGCATTATGCTTCCTTATTTTATTGTTAGATATTTTAGTTTATTATTGTAGACTTTCTATCAATTACTTGGAGTAATGGAGTTAAAAACAGTGAAAAAATGCTTTCCCACATCCTATTCCATAAATTAAATGCCAGAATAGAATTAAATAAGCTCTTTGTTGAAGCACAGCTTATTTAGACCTAGTAATTTCAATTTTATTAACTAGAAAAACACCAATATAAGTACAATTCGTCCATATTTGAAGCCAGTACACTAAAAATTAAAGAATTTGATATTTATTTAATTCATTATTTAAATTACTAATTTAAATAGTGAAATCGTTAAAAATTGCAGTTTAATTATATTACGATTTTTTTTATAATATAATTACAAACTTCACAACAGTGACAAACAAAATCATGTATATAAATTAATGACTAATTTATTTATACTTATTGGAATTGGCATCAAAGAAATCTTTGATTGTCCTCAAAATTTTTGAGGGTTTCAAAGTTATTCATAAATTTGAAATGATGGCATAAAAATTTAACTGATTATTTTAAAATAATGCAAAAATTTACATAAAATATATCAGACACCTACTATGTTTTCCTTAAATTTTTCTGCATACTTAATTTAATAGCAGAAAACTTATCCATTATTTCTTGCAACTGTCTGTCTAGCTAAAATTATTTGAATTCATATTTTACTTTCTCATGTGAAATAAAGATAAGCAGCATTGATCAGTAAAGATGAAAATTTTATTACAGAAATTTTTTCAATTTACTTGTGAATAAATTGAAGATGTTTCTGTAATAGTTTTTTCTTCTTCTGATCAGTGCTGTTTATCTTTACTTTTAAAATTTGTTTGAAATTAATGCAAATGGATTCTTATAGAAAATATTTTAAATCAGTTTATATATATATATCCTCAAAGTTTAAAAATAAATATAATTATAAAAACAAAAATGATACATTTATTCCTTATGCCAATTTCAGGTGCAGATAAATACACGCAATCCTGTATATAATGAAAAATTTTTGTTTGGAATAAAGGATGGAGAGTTACGTAAACATTCTATAGTATTTTATGTATACATCTGTGACAAGTACTCCAATACTTTATTAGGAGAATGTGAGATAAAATTATCAGATCATCATGAAATAAGCCTTCAGCAACCATATTGTGCAAAACTGTCCATTGTTGACTCCAATCAGGTGAAGACAGTTTTATTTTTTATCATAACTATTCTACAGATTTTTTGTATTTATTTCTTGTTTTTGCCTTGTAATCAGGTAAATGCATTAGGAGATCTGATGTTTTCACTGAGTTTTCTACCTACAGCAGAACGACTTACAGTAGTGATTGTAAAGGCTAGAAATCTTCAGTGGTCTGAACATAACAGAAATAAAGGTAGCAGGTTGTTAGTAGTATTAATAATATAACAATTTTTTCAAAATTTTACAAAATACATTATTTTTAATTTTACAGAAATATTTATCAAAGTGTATCTGCTCCAGAATGACAAGAAAATAAGCAAAAAGAAAACATCTATGAAGAAAGATGATGAAAATCCAGTTTTCAATGAAGCCATGATATTTTCTGTTCCATCATCTGAGTTACAGGTAATTATCATTTAGTTTTCTCTGGAGTTGCTAAAATTCTGGTATTTTCAAAAACTCGGAGCTAACAAACTGATAGTAAAGAAAAGCTCAGGAAACCTCCAGTACCAGAGCTTTATTACTTATTAATTCACTGCACTTGAAATTCCATTAATCACTAGTTAGCTTAATTATGACTGTAATAAACAGTTTATTTTATTTTTGTTTCATGCTACATAGATCATCTGGGCCAAACTCACTAAATACCATATTCATAAAAAATAAATGTTCTAGCATATAATACTCAATAATATTCAAAAACTTTGTTTAAAAAGATAACTGATAAATTCAATGTAAAAAGTTAATTTGTAAAAATAGTGCAAAAGCAATATAAAAAATGAATTAATAAAGCACTAATAAGCAAAACTAATATGAAAATACTTTTGGAAAAACACCATTGTCAGCACAATACATCGTATATTACAGAAACAGAATTACGTATCGAACATGTTAAGAATTTATATATTCTTAGAACAAATTCAAAAACTTTTTAAGTTAATAAGTATAGATTTTTAAACAATATTAATAGAAAAAACTTGTAATATCTTTTAAGTACTAAATGCTAGAGCTTATATTAAAATCATTTACTTAAAATCACGCTAGTGAAACATTTTCCAGGGCCTATCATTAATAAGATCTTCGTGTTAGCATAGTGTAAAAGCGCATAATTCATGTAAAGAAAAACTATGTTCTAAAATACCAATACCTAATAAAATCCATAATTATTAAAATTCTTTCCAAATAAAACTTTAAAAAGTGACTAAAACAGAACAGTTAAAAAACTGTAAAGATGCACTACTAAATTATTCTTCAAAGTTTACACTTGCAAAGATTTCAAATTTATTAATTTGAACCTATTAACAGTTGGAAAATGAGGACATTTGACTATCCTAGAATCTTTCTAGAAATAGTTTCTTTCTCTTGTTTCTACAAATTTAATGCACTCTGTTGATATATACTGAAAAGAAATATAAGCAAATATTTCTTTTCTGTAATTCAAAAGAGCATGAAAATAAAAACAAAACTATTGCCATTGTTCCTTATATATATTTAATCTCTTAACTGGAAATATAGTACTAGAAATGTAGATTTAATGATTTTTACCATCCAAGCAAAATAAAAATAATATACCATCTACTTTTCCTAAAAATTTCTAATTATTATAGGAAAGTTTTTATTGAAAAAGAAATAGAAATATTGATATATACATACACCCATAATTAACTCAAACTGCTTTTTCTGTCAATAAATTCAAATAAATAGCAATTCAGCACTACTCGCAGTTGACACAAAAAACACAAGTTTATTTGCTAACGTTTTCAACAGCATTAGCTGTCATCATCAGGCTTACTCTTAATAAATGTTAAACCAAAAAGAAAGAACAAAAGAACACATTTAAACATGTTGAAATAAATAAATAATAAATAAAGTATTTCATGTTATTAATGAGTTATAATTTATACTTAAATAATAATAAATAAAGTATAAATTATAACTCATTAATAACATGAAATACTTTATTTATTATTATTTATTTCAATATGTTTAAATGTGTTCTTTTGTTCTTTTTGGTTTAACATTTATTAAGAGTAAGCCTGATGATGACAGCTAATGCTGTTGAAAACGTTAGCGAATAAACTTGTGTTTTTTGTGTCAACTGCGAGTAGTGCTGAATTGCTATTTATTTGAATATACATACAATTTATATATATATATAGTTTGTAAAATTCATTTAAAACTAAAATTAGAAATATAGCACATACATGTATAATTTTAATTTTTTAATAGATATAAAATACTCATATTTTGTGCTTTCTATAATAGCACAAAATAGGAACATTTGCCTCAAATGCTCAAATGCATGTTTGCCACATCCTAGATAGTCCTGACTAGAAAACTGATCTGTAAAGTTGTGGAATTTGTTACAGGGCTAATCATTCCATATCATCTGTTAAAATTATAACAACTGGAATAGTTAAAAATAAACACAAAATTTTTATTTATTAAATTATCTCTATTTCAACACGTTTCATAGAATAAGTTTGTTGATCTATAATTAAATTCGTTATTTAATAGTTTTTAAATTTATCCCTTAAGACTTTTAAAACATCAAAGCTTGAATTTATTTAAGAAAAATCTCAAAATTTGATCGTGTATTTATTTGCTAGAAAACTGAAGTTTTTTCGATCAAATTGATTCTACTACAGGAGAAAACTGAGTTGCTGGCTAGAGTTTTTATTAATTTAGTTTTATTAATATTTTCTTTACAGAATATTCAGTTACGTTTATCTGTGGTGGAGCATTTTGGTCAAGGTAAATCTGCTTCCATTGGTCACATATTTGTGGGATCTCAATGCACTGGAAAATCACTGATGCACTGGAACCAGATGATGTCCTCCCTACGAAAACCTGTTGCACTATGGCATCCCATCAGAAAGTGAAGAATAATAAGTTTGAGAATTGAACAGTAAACAAAAAAATTAGCATATCAAAAATTACTAAAATTTTTATTACAGGTTCCATCTGAGTCATTTCTTCAATCACAGTTTTTTGATATTCTACTCATAGCACATCGTGCAGATACTTTTATATTTTATAAACCAACTTTTATGGTAATATAGAAACAAAACACTATTACAGGTATAGAATTTTTGATCAGATTTGAGTTAAAAGGGGGGATCTATACTATGTTTGTAATTAAAAAATTTGTTACTGTTTTTAAGATATTTTACACAACTATTCACAGTTAGTAGAAATTAAAAACATTAAGGAAAGAACCATATCGTTCAGTATATATGCAAATGTTTCATTGAATCAAAAAAACCATTTATACATATAACGATATGCTGAGTACGTTACTTAACGGAAAAAGTAAGATCACTTACTGATCTATAAGTGTTGTGTCATTTAAATATTTAAAAATAGAGAAATATAGAAAAATATTCACTATATATCAGAGGGACCAGATGTCGCCTCCTAGAACTAGCACTCCTTGACATATCCTAATTTTTAACATATTTATTGTCTGTTCCCTCGTAGAAATGTCTGATTAATAGACAATTAACTTTGACAAACAAATGCTAACAGACAGTAGCAACATTGTGATTTTAAGGTGCAATTAGCTACAGAGTAACTGTATTGTAAATTTGTAAATGTTAAATTTATCATATGTATAAGATTTTATTTTATATAAAATGTTTAAAAGTTTTCTTAAAACTTTTCACTCTTGTTATTCAACTATAATTCATATCATTTATATACTCATATTTAAAGAAATGCCAAGTCAAAATTTTTGAGTGAAAAGGATTAAGAATCTTTAATTGTATTTCTGTGTAAAGTATTATGTTCTGCTTTGTCACTCTGTTACTGATATGTAAATATGTAATCAGGAATTGGTGAGTAGCAATACATATAAAAACAGTGAGTGATATCTATTAATTCAGTAAAATAATGTAAATTTTTTCTTGGGACTCATTATAATGATTTTGTCATTAGAGATTATTTTAAGATGCTTACTCTTTAATATATTGCATATCAAAGGATTATGAATAAAAAAATACATTTAATTTTGACTGATAGATGAGTTCCAAGTTTACTATAAAAACATATTGTTAATTGCACTTTATATTGCACGAAACTTTTTTTCAAATAATATCCCTTTAACAGATTTATATTATGTAAAATCTCTATCAAAATAACATTTTTATTTTAAAGTCAGAATCCATATCAGCTGTAAACAGAAACAAAATAAAATACAGGGATTCAGTTTCAATCAGATTTGCCTTCTCTGTACTTTTACTATACTAGAAATGTAAGACTGTATTTTTTCTATCTACAGAATCAATTTGGAAATTGGTAAAATTTAATTGCAATTTGAGGAGAATGTTTCAGCATTGTTTTTATCCATATCTGCATGATATATATTTTATGTATTTCTCTCTCCATTATTTTTCAAATTTCAGAAAAAATGTATATGTCAGTGATTCTCAGCGATTCTCAACCTATGGTATCATTGGTAGTATGCAAAAGATAAACTATTTTTGAAAAATTATATTTAAATAATTTATTCAAATAATATAAAACTGGTATAAAAAAATTAAAACTATATTTCCATTATATCAATTACTGTTTTTGTTAACTCTTTGTCATAGACAAAAATGTCCAGGCTTATTGCACTCTAGGTCATATACTATTTTAGTGGCAAAATAAAAACACAAAAAAAACAAGCTTCAAAGCTGAACCAAAAACTTTAAATAAAAAAGTACTTTCGGGTTTAAACCTATCATCAGTAAATACTGATGATGGGTTTAAACCCGAAAGTACTTTAAATAAAAAAGTCTTTGGTTCAGCTTTGAAGCTTGTTTTTTTGTTTTTATTTTGTTTCCCGAACCTGGTCTCTGAATCATCTATTTTAGTGGCATATTGAGCAATTGCCAACACAATGATTTTTGCACTGTTCTTATAGCAGTGTCTGTCAAACTGTATGCTGCAGCACACTACTGTGCTAAACTTCCTCTTTAAGCACTGAACAGCAGAATAAACGTTCGTCTAATATTTTTTTTTGATACAAACATTTTCGGTACTTTACGGTACTTCGGTACTTTAGTAGATACACTACTGTACCTCGAAAAATTTTAAAATATTTAATATAGGGTGTTTCTTAGTCATAAAATTCAGTGTATCGATGAATCTACAATTTTAAAAATTGCAAAATACCATGACACAAGCCTGACATTAATCAAAGAAAATTTAATAGACTTGAGAATTGACCCTATGTGCAAAACTTCACATTCTGAGCTAGAATTGTCAGCATTTTGGAGTTTGCTCTGGAGTCAATAGCTTTGATTAAATCCTTGTTGCTGTTTGGATCATTGTATTCTTGTGAATTAAGTTTCTCAACTCTCATGGAAACCAAAAAAAGGGGGGAATGATTACTGATGGTAAATGAGGAATTAGGCATATGTTTACGTAATTTAGAGCCACATCTTGATATAATTCTCAAAATCAATTGCATCCTTCTCATTAATAAAATTATTATTTATATTACCTACTTATTAATTTTGATAAAATATTATTTTATTATTGTTACCTATACTGTATTAATATTTTGATTTATATTAATAAAATAATTATTTTTTTGATTTTTATTTGGCATGCTGAAGTAAAAAAGTTTGGCAGACACTGCCTTATAGGTTAGGTTAGAGTTTTCTATAGTGGGAATTAATACATGGGCACACAATGCTAAATTACAGTTCAAGAACACTGCTTTCGTTCAGCAATCAAAATTTTTTAACATGTGCAAATGCAGCTATGTCTTAAACTAGTAATTTGACATTTCTGAGGTAAGATTTATTTGTGAATTATTATGGTAATTATGTTTTGGTTACCAAGAAACTAAGATAAATGAATAAAAAATATTTAATTATTTTTTATTTCAATACTGAAATTTTTTATAAATAACTACAACTTACACTGCCTATATAACTTAAATGAAACAACTAAACAATCAGCACTTTGGCAGGAACCAAAAATATACATATTAGTTATTAGACATCGCCAGCTTCATACAAATGTAGATTTGTTCTATGTTTTTGTATGAAGCTGACGATGATTTATTAAAAATCAAAAGCGCTACTTCTTATAAAAAAACTCAAGTGAATTAATATGTGTATTTTTGTTCCTGCCAAAGTGCTGATTGTTTAGTCGTTTCATTTTTTATAAATGGTGGTGGTACAGAGAAATTTTGATATTCTTTTGGTGATTCACAGAACTCAAAAGATTGAGAACTGCTGACATATCATGGAATGAATTTTAACTGAAATCAAAAACTTATATAAGTTTTATTTAAAATTCTGTTCTGGTTTATGGTTTTTATGATTTTAATTAATCACTTTTTGGTTTGGGTTTTCTGTTTCTGTTGTTTTCAGCTAATGTGGATTCCAAGTTGATTTTTAATTATATCATGATTTTTAATTATGATATATTTCACAAAGAATTATTCCAAAAACAAAAGTTACTAAATATTGATTATAGTGCACTATGGCATAACTCAATTAACAACTCTTCCATATTGGTAGTATTAAAGTGCTTGTTACCCTTTTAATAACTATTTTATCTTAACTTGATATATCATCACTCTTTATGCACTTATAAAATGTTTAGATGATGAAAACTTGTTAAGAATGCTTTCCATTTGTTAAGTTTAGAGATTTTTAATACTGTTTAAAAGCATTATTTAATTTCTCTGAACATATCAACTGTTACTCTTCTAATACTAATTAATTTTTTGTAAAATTTTTTTTTCCTATCAAAAAAGCAATAAAAAAGCTCAATAGCAGTATTATTTTTATGCTATGATGACTGAGTTTTGAGTTAATCTAATAATTATAATTGAACTGTAAAATGTGAAAAGATGTAACTACTGGATACAAAAATAAAATTTCAAAGCATTTTTGTCTGTTTTGATGATATGCATGAATTTTAAATAACTCATAAATACAACTACTTTTCCTTATTACATATATTTGTACATATTATTTACTACATAAAAAACAAATTTGCAGTATAAAATGTCCCATAATAAAGATTAAATGGTCCTTTTGCACAGATACAATTTATCTGCTATAAAAAAATTTTTGAATAAAATTTATAAATATCAGGATCATTATACATAAATTTTAATTATATGAAAATAATTAATACCTTGCAACTAAACATAAATTCCAACCCACAGTAACAGAAAAAGAATTCCAAATCCAAGAAATACAGCAGCTACAAGAGAAATTAGTAATTCTTTAAAGAGATCTCTCGTGAATTTTGTAGATGTTACTTCATAGCTAAAAAAATTGTTAGGGAAATACATGAAGAAAAAATTTCAATTACTTAACATGATTAAATGTTTTTACTTTTTTGAACTTTTATTTCCATTAAAAACATTTAAAGCTTTATATACAAAAAGAAATAATTATAAAAAATAATATTTTGAAGTTAAATATGTGTTGTTAATTCTTTATGCTCTAGTCAATCAATTTTCATCGACATATGATAACATTTGTTCTCAAAAATCACATATAAAATTTATTACATACAGTAAATCCTCACTAATCTAGATTAATTAGAAGTAGTCATCTGGATTAAGCAATAATCCAAATTAATGAAGCAAAAGATAGTCTCAAAGACAAAAAAAAAAAAAAAAAAAATAGAACACAAATGAAAATAAAATATTTTTTTGCAATTTTCAAATAAATGCTCTACGACAATACATTTATTCATTGACAGAAGATTGAAATTATACTTGGTTTTGAATGTAATAATGCAAGCTTGAAGAAATTTTAAAGTTTTGTCTAAACAGATCACTATTATTCTTTAATTAGTATTATCCTCATAGTTTTAGGATTCATAATATTCCTATAATTTGTTGAAGAATATAACTGATTGAAATATGAAAAATTTAATTCCTTGCTAATCCAGATTACTAAGTGTGTTTATATCAAGAGGTATATCATAATTCTATGCAAAGTGTAATAATACAGTTTGAATATTTTCAAATACTACAGATTCAGAGATACCTATAAAATACAAGAATGCATGGATTTTTTAATTTTGTATTTAGAGCAAAATAAAATTAAAAAATTTTTTTTTACTTTTACAAAAATAAAAGTTAATATCTGCAATCATTATTTTCATCTAATCATTTCACTTTTCAATGTGGATATGTATATGTGTATACACATATCTATACTGAAAAGTGAAATGATATATAAATTTAAACATTTTAAGATGAAAATTGTAAAAGCCCAACAACGAAATGTTTGGAATAAATTAATGCACAAATAGGACACCTACTACATTTGTCAGGTATAAGAAAAAGTTATTTAAAATCATTATCAAATCAATAATGCATAGAAATTAATTACAAAGAATAAAGTGGAAAAACCATTCCAATTGTACAGCTCTGGCCAAAAAAGTTGTCACCTCACCGGATACGTTCGGCTTCCTTACAATACTCGGC
>WUQG02260069.1:8486-20187 GCA_011317285.2 Androctonus mauritanicus | reverse complement strand
TGCAATGCAAACACGTCTAGAAAACCAACTCCGAGTAGATATTTATGGTATAATGACCTATAACTCCCTTCCTACAAATCTGATATATGACGTTTGACAGCTTGCCTAGAAATTTATCCCAAGAAATAGTTCATGTTCTGTTGTAAGTAGTTTTTCAAGAACAACATCAACTTTTACACTGTTTATATACACAAAATATATATATATATATATAAACATCCATTGATACGAGCTGTAAATTGTAAAAAACGAGAAAATTCGCAAAGAATCATACTTAAGTCGCGCTTTTTTTTTTTTTTTCTTTCTCCTCCGCTTTTTTGCAGATTATCTTGAAATTTATACGCGTAAAATAGACAAAGGAAAGTAAAAAAATAAATAAAAGAATAATTATTACATGTTATTAAATATTTTTAATATTAAAAAAAAATTTCTGAAGGTAAAAAAAATCAACAAAAAAAGTGCAATTTAAAGATATTAACCAGAAGCTATCGTTTATGGTTGTCAACCGGGACATTTTCTTTGACGAAACTTATTAAAAAAAATAAAATAAAAAAAGTCATTATTTCTCTTTTGAAATATTCGTTTTTATATCTATACATACGTGTGTGTGTGTATATATAAATCGTTAGGAAGATACTTTTAATATCTTTCCTATCTATCTATTCAATACAAATATTAATAGATACATAAAAAAAAACCTTTTAATATATCGTTTCAGATTAATAACTCGCATTCAAAATTAACTAAATTATTACTTTGTTACTCAAGTAAGTAGTAATGGAGGTAGCAGTGATGATACTTGACCCGATAGAACAGAAAACGTTGCAGAGTAATAAGATACTAAAGCAATACAAGACGTAGATGATGATTGTAGATGACCATAGCGATAACTGGCATTAATATTTGGGTCATTCTATAAATTCTCCATTTGTTGCAGAAGCAAATTACTAACATGGAAATCGTCTTTGTATGTGTGTTGACCACTTCGTAAAATAAAAATATCAGTTATGAATATCACAGATATCAATCGGGGTAGTGAGAGGAAAAAAAATATGTGCATATATATATATATATATTAATATACTGTCAGATTTTATTATTGTAATAAAAATAATTTATATAACGTGTGCATGGGGATATAAAACTTTCAATCTAGTTTTATGTAAAGATTCGCTTCCGTTACTATTTAAATCATTCAAAACTATCAAAATTTAAAGATGATGAGGGTTATTTACAGAAAAAGAAAAGAGATTTTTGCCAAGAGTAAAATAAATCGAGAAAAACTAAATCTTGTCTCGCTTATTCAATAAACTTAAAGATTTAAAAGATTGAGAATAAAAAATAAAAAAAAAATAATATACTTGATGACAAAAAAAGTAGAATTTTTTTATTTTTATTTTTATTTTTTGAACGAAAGGACAATTTGTAGCGGATTAAATAGATGAAAAATATTCATTTTTTAAAATAATTCTGTCTAAAATTTAAATAAGTTAATCTGTACAACTTATTTATTCTCGTTAAATTTAATCCTGGCGTTATAAAAATATTTATGTTTGTAACTTTATTTTTATTCGGAAATAAAATTTAAAATAAAATAAAATAAAAAAAATTGTTAAGTAAAGAAATTAACTTTATTAACAGGAAAAAAAAGTTATTTTTTTTTTCTTTTTTACTTGGAAAAAGTATTAAAAAAATTATTATGTGTACCTATATGCTTTCACGTATTTTTAACACATCATAAGTAACTTGATATTCTTTAAACCTCTTAAACGTTAATTTCTATTCGCTGTTAAGGAAGAGACAAGCAAACAATTCTTTGTGCAAATGCAAACTTTCTTATCTATGTTGACGTGTGCAAATTAAATTACATAAAAATTCAATTTCTGGCTTTTTCTCTATATTGATATCATAGTTTGAAGAAAATATTCACTTATAGATTTTTTTTTCTTCTTTTTACTTTGCCATATACAGCATACTTATTGAAAGAACAGAATAAAACACTTTCTGATAAAAATCAAATTTTTTCTATCAATTTCCACTTTCCGTTAATGGAGTGGAAAAAATATATAAGAAGTGTAGAAAATAGTTAAGAATTTTTTCTCAAAAAAAAAAGGAAAAAAGCTTTTTTTATCTTAAAAATATATATAAAGAAGAAGAGAAGTATTTCATCTTATATTATGATATCAACCTTCTTCAACACCAATCGCTGATTAGTTGTAACAAATTGCACGAAGTGATGTTTTCTACCGAGTAAATGGAGGAAATGCGTGCGTAATTCTGAAAGAATTTCTAGTAAAAATACATATATAAATATAAATATATATATATATATATATTTTTTTTTTTAATCGAAAACTTTACATATATACAAATATTTATATAAGTTTTTGGAAAACTAAATTTTTGTAACGTGTTTAAAGTTGGAATTTTTCTGAATCGTATTATTTCAATACTATATAAAGTTTGTTTAAAACTGGATAAATAATCTGTTCTTGGTATTAAATTATTAAAATTTTGATGAGTAATAGAATTTCTATTAGAAACACAAAGATGATATATCTTGGCAGGCATCAAATCGTCCACAATAAATAATGATGTAAAAATGAAAATTTTCTTCCAACCATTAGGTGTGAAGCTTTGATATTTAACTCCTGATCTTCATGCATATTTACGGACATTCTAAGATATTGGAAATGTAATTTGCTATGTCTGTCTTGAATCAATTATGTAAATCTATATGGTAAGTTAGAAGCTTATATATAATTCAGCTTGTTCTCTGAAAGAAGGCATTTTTTTCCCCTCGAGTATCATGCAAATATACCATTTATATCGCGGTTTAATACTTTTATATATATATATATAATATATAATAAAACCTTAGAGAGAATTTATACCGTGTTTATAAGCAAAAAATAATAATAAAATTATAAAAATGCAGATTTTTTTTTCTGTTTCCTGATTGAATAAACTGTAGATTTAGTTTTGTAATAAAAATACAGAACGTGGACTGTTATCTTTTTATCATAAATAACTAAATTGTTCTTTAAGTCTTGCAAAGGCTAACAAAGAATCATTTTTAGTAACATGAACCAAAACATTTTTTTCTTCTTCTTTTTTTTTCGGCGAAAAATTTTTAGTTTGATATTCTTCGATTCAAAACGCCAATTTTCTTCGATTGTTTAGAAAAGTCTGAAGTCGAAAACAAGACAATTTTCTACAGAGTTATCGCAGATGTTTATTCTCCTATGTGGTTTAGAATTTCTTTAAAAAAAAATACTTAAAAAATATTTTCCGGAGATAACGATAAATATCTTTCTTTCATTTGAGAAAGAGAAATAACAATATGTTAAAACAGAAAATCTTTTTCCTCTTTCCTTTTTTATTTTTGAAAAAAAAAAAAAATTCCTAAATTATCCTAAATTTTTAAAACGTTATCCGATTAACTATTCACTGTTAAAATTTATATTTTAGTTAATTTTATAATTTAAACATTATATAAGTAGAGAAAGAGAATAAGAACATCGTTTAAAGTATCCAGAATCCGGAATGGATCCTTTGATTTTATTACATTGTTAAATTTTGATGAAAATAACAGAAATATCACTTATCCAAAAATAGACGTGTGTGTATGTGTGTGCCACAATCATAACTCATTTATTTTTAACATGGCTTATAAAGCCGATTTTCACATTATACTCCAATATTTCTGTCTCATCATTCCGTTTCTAATGACACTCTATAGACTTGCACGACAAGTGCACATTACATCATCTCTGATGGCTTTGAAAGTTGTTATGGTTTGACCAACGTACGAAGACCATCTGGTCATTTGTTGTCTTTTGCACGGACCTGTCCAAACAACTGAGATAATAGAAGTCCTGGTAATTAGGTGTGAGCCCATTCGTCCTTCCGCCAAAAACATTCTTTTCGGCCCGTTACACCTCTTCGATTCTGTTTTGTCATTAACAACTTGTCCTAGATGACAGTCTGTAACTACTCATAACAAAAGAAATAACGACGTTCGATTTATGATCTTTAACCATACAACTACTTCTCTCTTTCTCTGTTAACTTAAATATATTATTAAGTACTGTAACTTAACTCCTTCACCTCACTTCACTTAACACCAACAAACATAATCAAAAATGCCAAAATAATAATAATAATGACAAATAATCGATTTTTATTTTTCAATATATTTTTTTCTTCTTCGATTCGCGCGGTAGGTTAAATTTTATAAAACTTAACAATGAATAATTTCTAAAAAAAAATCGATTTTGTGGCTTTTTAGAGAACGAAAATTCTTTCTTTTGGAATGAATTCAAGCTAAAATAATTTGGTTTGAACAACAAATGAAAATATTAACTGTGGTGCATAACCGATATTTGGCACCGTTTCATCGCTCATTTTTTTTTTTTTCTCGTTTTTATAACTCGAAAAACATGCAAAATTTTTATGTAAAAATGTCGACAGAACATTCTGGTTATTAAATAATTAATAAATTTTGATTAAAATCTCTTCCCGAACCGCAAAAAAAAAGCATATATCAGAGCAATCGGGAGCAGAAATGAAAACGTCAAACAGAGAAATCTAGAAAAATTCTTTTACGTTTGATTTATAATTAAAATCGAATAAACTGCATCACGTCAAAGAATAAAAAATAATAATAATAATAATAATAATGTTTCTAAACAAATTGTCATCGAATTTATTTAAAAAAAAAAAAATGGACAATTATATAATGGAAATATGATGTTTAATTCAATTTGTATACGTAAGTAATAAACAGTTGTCTCTTAACATCAAACAATTGAAAAGACTGTTTTGCATGATGTCCATATTCTCATTCTTCTTTTTCCCAAGAAAAAAAAGAGAGAAATTAATTTAAAACTACTTAATTAAAACGAGAATATATAAAGAAAAAAAAAACTGTCAGATTTTCGATCTGTGAGTCTGTGTGACATCATGATATATATATTTTTTTTCCTTCTACTCTCCTTTATTCAGAACCACCTCTTTCTCTGGTATTTTTAAGAAAAATTTAATCAGTGACTACGCTATTCATGCTTTCTGGGTTTCTTGCATGGTAAGTTAGCAACGGTTGACAGGAAAGTCTGACACCCTATTTAATATGTTCACACAGCTCTTCAGCAGATGTTAAAATGACGTTTAGTCAGCATCAATATAATTTAATAGAAATGGAATAAGGGATGCTTGATATAATGATATAATGGAATAACATCGAAGAATGTTATTATGTTTACAAATATCAAGGAATTCTTATTAACTCTCTGAGAGCAATATAAATTCCTCATTGTATATTTAAAATTTAATAACAGTTTTAGATAAACTCTAAAATTCTTTACGTGTTACGCTTATAAAAAAAAAGAGGATCTTAAGTTATGCATATTTATCAGCATTTATTCTTCGCCATACATTAGAGATGCGTATAATGATACATGCAATAACTGAAAATAGCTTGCTTTTATCTTCTGGATACAAAATATATACGGTATTTACTCCTTATTTTGGTTTCAGTTTCGATAAGAGGATGTAACCTCATCCATCATTTAACCTCAGTTTCAATGCTTGTTCTCTTCAATATATGCTGCTGTATTGAGTCCACTGATCCACCCTCTTCTATATATATATATTCTGCGATTAACTTTAAAATATTAGCTTTACTGGTGCAGACATTTTCTCGATTTACGTACACTTTTACATGATTAAAAACAAATAGTAATTACTATAATTCTTTTAAACAGTTAGCATGAAAGAAAATCGCGCTTTAGGAAGACTTGAGTATCGATGATTTATACTTATAAATATTATTAAAAACAAACGTTTTTAATCCTTTGAGAAAGCTATTTACACGATAATCTAAGGAGGAAAAAAAATATATATGATTTTAAAAAATGTTAGCAATGTTTTCAATTTTAGAGAGCTATAAAAATGCCTCCTATAAAAGTAGAAATTGGTCCCTTAAGTCATTTTAATAGCCTCGTTGCTTTTATACGATTCATAAATTACATGTTAAATTTATTAAAAATATCTGCTTATTTTTAGCGGGAGAAATAAGTAAATGATACAAGAATTCATATATATTTTTTTAATAATTAAACACAGTTAAAATTATACTGGTGTACTCTATTATAGAATGTAAGATTGGACTCATTGCTATGATAAATTATCTGTCAAGACTGATTGAGATTTCATTTATGACGGTTAAAGATTATTATTATATTTTTATTTATTTTTTTTTATGTGTCGTGATGCTTATAATTTTTGAGGAATATAAAAAAAAATGTATGTTTGATATCTAATATTTCCGATAACTGGAGTAGCAAAGAGAATTTCTGAATTGTTATAATCGTATTTCATTTTCTAGAAAATAAGTAGTCATTCTTTGAACTTAGACAGCAATTCTGATAGTTATCGTGCTCTGTCATAAACTTTGATTGTTTGTTACCAATATCCTGACAAGGACACATATAACATTTCGACAAAGATGTCATATCATCTTGAACGAAATGATTTGGTCAAGACATATTTGTGTCATTCTATTTTCTGTATCAAGTAAGAATGGACGAAAAAGATTGAAATACCTTTCTTTGGAATATTGAATTGTTTTTTTAAATTATTTTCTTCGACTATAATATTCCAGATAATCGTTTTATAACTACGTTTATCTGATAACATGTCTGTAAATAAAAAGTTTTCTAGTAATAACATTTTTTTCTCTGCTTGCTAATAAATTATATTATAAAAAATATTTGTTTGCATAAAATTTTTTTAAAAATATAGATAACGTTTCGTCCATTTTTCCTTTTTATAAAAAAATTTTTAAGTTAATGTAATATCTTCCATCTTGTTACCGCCGCCATCTTTTTACGATACTAAATAGAACTTTCAAAATTAATATTTTTATACCTTAGGTAAAAAGAAAGAATATTATAAAATTTGAATACACTACAATGTTTTTTTTTTCTTGAGATATTCTGCGGAGAGTCCGTTAGACAAACAGACGGATCAATTAATTATATAACTAATTATTGTAAAAAATATATGTATAATCCTTCCAATTGAGCTTAATATCGTTCATGTCCGACATGTAGTTTCAGAGATATCAGCATTTTAAAATTTTAAATGTCCACCATTCTTGTTTCAAAATGGCCACCATCTTGTAACGAGATCATATAACATCCTTAAAATTAATCGGCATATAAATTGAATAATAAAGAATGATTTCTTAACATTTGAATGCATTCTGATGTTTTTTCTTGAGATATTCTGTGGAGAATTTAATACGAGCAGATGGATAAAGAAATTACTATAAAAATCCTTTTTATATGAATGTAATATCATTCACATGCGACAAATGGATGCAGAGATATCAACATTTTAAAATTTTAAATGTCATCATTTTCTTTCGAACTGCCGCCATTTTGAAGTGCGACCACGTGGCTTCCTTAAAATTAATAAACATATAATTCGGATACTTATTTTTTCTAAATATATTCTGGACAGACACCGAACAAACCATACAGGTCAATTTTTTTTTCTATAAAAAAAATACTTAAACTCATTTTAAACTGAAAAATATATATATATATATTTATTATTTAAATCAATAAAAATAGTATATAAAAAAAATATAATTTTATTCCTTAAATAAATTGAACCAATACAGAAAAAAAATTGAATTTTAAATTCGCAAACGTATTAAATAAATAAAGTAAAATATAAATGTCGACAATATTCCAAACATAAAAATGTTATGCAATGCAGCATTTCTATAAACAGCAGTTAGAAGGAGATCAAGCTTAAAAACTGCTGAGTTTCTAAAAGCTAAATAAAGTTAATTCACTTCAATTGTTGCGAAATATGATGCTCTATACTCCTTGATAGGATTGGATTTCTCTTTATTGAATTTACTTGATCCAACTTTATCGAATTTTTTTTTATATATTATAAATCTCAATATTCTTCTGTATTTTATACAACATTAACAGTTTTTGATGGTACTTAAAAGTACAAAAACGCAATTTTACATATGCTAATTTGCATTTTTTTTAATTAACTAATTAATTAATGAATTAATTTTTCGTGTAAACTGATAACAATATTTTTTTCTAACTAAAAATATATATATATTAAACTATTAATATATATGAAATGTAGTGATCTTAGAGAGGAATCCATAGAGATAAATATATTTGTAGTTGCCATACATCATATACAAATCCGGTGGAAAATCAATAATGCGTGTGTGTTGTTGAAGAGTCATAAGGCAGATGATTCCATGACCTCCACGTACTGGTTTCTATCAGGTAAAGGAAGAACTTTCTCACTCATCTGGCAGTTTTGGTCTTTTCGGCCTGAGGCTGGGCTAAATTCTCTTCCATCTTTGCCAACGGTCAAGAGAATCTTCAGTAGAACTAATGAGGCATCGCACCTGTGGATCTCCTTCAGTTGATTAACTCCTGCTGAGTCTGTTTCAAGATTGTTCTTATTGAAGAAGAAGAAGAAAAAACAGCGAGAGAGAGTATCATCATCCAGAGTAACGTATGGACAAATTTTACGCTTAAAAATACATTTTCGGGGATTTTAATTTTTGAATGTGTTTAAACTTTTAATTTCTATTTAAAACACGGTAAACATTATAGAATTACTATATTTATCTAACATCATCAAATTTAAATAAACTTTCATCTGGCAAACATTTCTTCAGTAATTACTTTTAGAATAACAACAATTTTTATAAAACAACTCATTTTAAACAAAATCATCTTTCGTTTTAAATAAGATAAAATTTCTATTTTTCCATTTAGTTTTCTTGGTCTTTTATTTTATCAACAAACCCTTTTAAAAGTCTTTATATAAAACTTTAATGATCCCATGATTGATTATCCTGTTAATATATATATAGTATGTGACGGTTTTGAATCATTTCCAGTTTAAATACTTGTTACTTTTGGAAAATCGCGTGATGACATCAGAAATTCTAACAACGATTTGCAAATTCTTTTTCCGTTTTCTGATTTACCACTGCAATACATTACGCTTACAAACAGCATCAGAAAATATTCGAAAACGTCCAGACCTATTCTCAGTTGAGAGCTTTGCATATACATGCATTAAAGTACAAATTTTAGACTTATATTTATATATATATATATTCTTCATTTTTTTTACATTACTACGACGATTTAAAAAAAAATAAAATAAAATATGGCTGCTTTTACATTTTCTTCTATTCAGATTATCGTCAGAAAGTCGTAGAAAATTTTGTTTAACTACCGATGTCACTACTACCCGACATTTCTTCTTTTGAACTCGTTTTTGAAAACCCTCTCTCCCTCTCTTCCATGTCGTCTATTTTATGTAAGCCATTAGACAGGAAAGAAGAAGACGAATATATATATATATATATATTTTTTCTTTTATTATTCTGCAAGTTCGTCCATAAACATTCATTATATTATTTTTGATATTCTGCGTAATGCGTGCTTAGTTTCGTGTGATGGTATATATTCATCATTATTATGAAACAAAACATTAAGATAACATTAAATGAATTTAGTTAAGTGGAAACTGTTAGTGACAGATAACATCTTAAACGACTTTTGGACGAGAAAAGAATGTATTTGATTCAAAAGATATCATATTATCACAAGAAAAGAGAAAGTTCGTTACGAGACTCTCTTGGCATTTCATTTCCCTGTTCGAATTCTGTTGTCTATTGTCATCTATTCTTTTAGAATTACAATGTACACTTTAATCAAAATCGTTTAACTCCACAGTATGTTGCTAAACTTTTTCCCCAGAGTTCATTCATTGATTTAAGAACTTGCTTGATTTAAAGAACTCTTTTACCCTCGAGTGTATCTTTTTTTTTATTTTATTTTCTTCTTTTTTTAAATAAGTTGTTTTTTCCCTTCTTTTTCTTATGGGATAAGATCAATATTTAATTTCGCAATCCTTCTAAAATATATATGTAAAAAAAAAATAAAAAAAAATATTTGTAAAATATTTTCCTGAACTATTTTATAATTAGTGGAAGTGGATAATTATACAAAAGGGTTTAATCAAGCTTTCTTTTGACATTATCGCACTTAATTATCAAAAATTGAAACTTTTAAACTCAATTTTCTCCTTTGTAAATTGCGTTTAACATTACTTTTATCGATAAAAATGAATGTTAATACTTAAGATTTAAGTTTGCGTAAGTTTTTTACTCGCTAAACGTGATAATAGTTATGCAAAACTTCATTAAAACCAATTTCATCAAAATTATGAAGCTAGAAATCAATTTTTTTTTTTTTTTTTTAGAGAGAGAAATTATGATGAAGCGAGATTGGGTATTCTAATAAATTTTTTTTAAAGATTTCTGAGGAGGGGGAAAATATATATTCATAGAAATTATACGCAGGTGATTACTATACACGCGAAATAAATAAATAAAGGAAGATAATGATGTTTTTTGATGAGAGAAATTCATTAAATTAAATATCATTATGTAAAAAAATTTCGAAAATAAACGTTCGACATTAGTTAGTAAAGTCGAATATAGTAAATTTTATTGTTGTAAGTTAAAGAACAAAAATTGTTTACAAAAATTAAATTAATCTGAATTTTCTTCCTTCGGAACACTGTTTAATTTATATTATTTTCTTTGTTTTATATGAGAAAAATGAGTTTGTTTAATATTTAACTATTAGTAAAGCCAAGTAGTTTTTTTTCCTGTACTAATATTACATAATAACAAGACTTCTATAAATTTATAATTACAAAGTAAAAAAAAAAACGATTACATTAGTATTATTTTGGCTATTGATTGAACGAATTTTCTCTTAATTTACTTTTTGATTAAAGTTCATTTTTAGCTCATCATTTTGAATTTTCTTAAAGGTTTAATACGCTCTTTGGTATAAAATTCATCCCATTTAAAAATCTAAAATTAACCGATTTTTTTTAACGTTTTATCGAATTATTAATTGCATTTTTACACCACCGGAATTTTATAAAACCGTAAACAATTGATTTGTATTTTTTAGTGCTTAAATTGCCTTGAGAAGCTTTTCTCTTTGAAGTAAAAAAATAATTTCCACTTTTAACAACTCGATACATCGTGATAAATTTAATTTTAAACGAGTAATCGAAGGAAAATTGCGATTAATCTTTTTCCCGGAAAATTTACGTACGATATTTTAACTTGTCTTTAGATCGAACTGAAAAATTTTTGAATTAGTCATGTTTAAAAACATATAACATTCGTGAGGATGCAAAAATCGGATGCATTTCATAAATGCAACGAGAAAATCCAGAGAAGAATAGCTATGGTTAAACGTGCTAAAGTTAAAATAAAAAATTTCTTTTGTAGAAAATTTTAAAATTTTATTCTCGAGAAGGTCAAAGTTTCCTCTTTATAATAAAATAAATAAAAATTAAGATATTACAACCATCATCATAATATAAAAAAAAAAAAAGAAAACGAGTTAATACTTATGTAATCTAAATCAACTAGAACTTTTAACAGCTGAAAGGTCGTCATATTTTAACTAGATAATGAAATTTAATATAAATAATTGATTTTGAAGATTCATTCGTTAAAAATCAGTTGAATAACTTCTGTGGCGATTGATGACTCCTCTGGGAATAACATGGAACGATGGCTCCGCCTTTCTATAGATTCTTTTGT
>WUQG02259958.1:0-20190 GCA_011317285.2 Androctonus mauritanicus | reverse complement strand
GCACCCCCAATTTTTGTTTTCGCTGACATGGACCCCTTGCAGTTCGGAGTCGATCCCTAGGGATCGATATAGACCATTTTGGGAATCATTGTTCTAACACGTGGTTTTTTTACTTAACACATTTAGAAAATTACGTTTACTCTCTTACAACACAAAACATTTTCATCAATTTTTGTAAAAATCCACACAGTACACAAGTAAACTGCAATTTCGCTAGTTGGCAGTGAGAGGAACCATACGCAGTCTATTTTCGATTTCTACTCGAAATTGAGTTAATTGTCGATCATTGAGTACTTTGTGTTACAAACATTCGATTCTTGGATTAAAAAAAATAAGTTTTTATTCTTCAATAGAGGAAGGTGAAATAGAAAAAAAAAGAAACTTTTTTATTCATAACTTTTTTCGTGTGTACGTGTATCTACCACGTTATACGAAGGATACCCGCATTTAAAAATAAATTACTAAATCGATTCTTCAGCAAAAATCCGAGATTTTAATATTTTGCTATTATAAACGATTCTGATGACTTCTGAGTGTTCGGAATATATCTCCCACGTTTTGTGTGTTTATTAAATGTTTTGATACAATAATTAATGCACCAATATTATATAATAATATATTATTTATGTTATTAATTAATTATAGCGCATTAATGTGTGTATATAAATATCACGCAAGCTTTAAAACATTGCTAAATACAGCATCATTAACATACGACATGTTTATTCTAAAAGCCATATTGAAGCTGCTGCTATTCAGTATGAGCGATTTTTCATTGATATATTTGTGCATCAATAAAAATGGTTACGGAAATAATTCACCCGAAAATAATTACAAGTCGAGAATAAAATATATATGTGATGCAGTGATCTGTTTAAAGTTGATGCGGCTCAATTAAAAATTTATGTTGCACATGTTTCATTTTTAATGCTATTATTCGACATGGCCGGTTTTATTAATTATAATTATCTTGCAGGTTATGGCTTATTGGCGATGTAATGTCGAAATCAATATCATCAATAAAAACAAAGCTATTAATTTCGATTTTCATTATTTTTGCCGGTATTAATAATCTTAATGAGCGAACTGTGTATTCTTCGTTGGCTCGAATGGCTTGAGCGATTTTGATAACTTGAAAATTTTTAATCAGTAGTTTAAAGTAAGATATAAATAGTTAAAGAAAATTAACCAGGCAAAAATGAGAAATGAAACTTACGAAAAATAAAAATTCAACATAGATTAGATTAATATTTATAAAACATGAGTAACGTATACTAGAAACACAAAATTTAAAGTGACTTATCGAGGCTAAAACTATACTTGTTATAGTTTTAGCCTCGATAAAATAAGTTTATATTTAAAAATATATATATATTTTTTCGGAAAAGAAAGTGAAAAATCTTTAAAAAGAGATAAGTTTGCTTATAAATCGATTGAAAAATTTGTTTTCTTGAAGAACGACTTTCGTTCTCTTAGTAAAAAATTTGTAGAAAGATAAAAAGCCGAACAACTTGAATTTTTACAATCATTACTATTCTAATTTATGATAAAGTTATCAGAAAATATAATAAAATAATTAATAAAATCAATAAAATAAAATAAATATTTCGTACTGTATCGCTACAATCCTTCAATAATTTGAAAGCTCTCAGAATACCATCTGGTAAGACCAAAATTTCTGTTTGGTGACTTTATTATGAAGACTTAATTAGATATATATATATATATATAGGACGAAAATTGAATTTATGGAATAAGAGATATAAATAAATATTTATCCTTTTATTCAATTGTAGTAGTCTCTAAATTTAGACCATAACAACATGGGGCAAATTTACGGAAGTGATTAGAGAATTTCCTGCTTCAACAAATGCTATTTTTAGATTATCTAGACACGGCTTTCATTCTTGTTTGAAATTCATTCATATCTACTTGTGGTGGTAAATTCGCATCTTGTTAAAAGTCTCCCATTTTAAAATTTCGCTAATCGTCTCGAAACAAAATGATCTTTCTCGTTATCGAATACTCTGTATAAAATCTGATTACTTATCATCGTATCAAATCTGCAAAACATTTGTGTTTTATGTAGACATGCAAAAAAAATCGTTTTGATATGTGTAGTATAATCGTCTCCAATAGATTATTTGAGAAATTAGATTTAGGAGATTAGATTTAGTCATATTTATCATATTATATTTGTTGATTAGTAATGATAAATTAATATGATATCGCATTCTAGGTTAGGAAATATCTAAATGGTCATCGGCCGACGTTATTTATTTCAGATTTATGTTAGACGCTTCTTGAATGATTAATAACCACAGTATATTGTCAAAATAAATAACGTTAATTTTTCATCCATTCTGATTTTATCAATAGAAAATTCTTGTGATTTTTTTTATTATTATTCTAAATCAATATTTAATAAAAATCGTATCTAAGTATTTCTTAAAAATGCACTCCCTTCTTCAGCGCTATTTTTTTTTAAGCATCACTTTTTTTTAATGCTGTAGATGAATTCTTAATCAAAATATCTGTATAACAAGATTTTGTTAAATGTATAGTATTTTGCAGATTGAGAAAAAAACGATATGATCTATATCGGGTTGGATTTAAGGTGAAGCGAGCGAGGCAGTCGCCTAGGGCGAAAATTATGAGAAGTGGCGAAAATGCAGTTGCAATTTCACACACCAGCTTAATTATATTTATCTTGACAATATTTCATGCTGTAGAGTCGGTCTACAAAGACATGATGATATATTTTTTTAATAGATAATACTTATCAAAGGAAAGAGAAACCGATGCAAATTAAACTGTTATAATTTAGAGAGACTATTATTTAATCATGTAAACAAAATATTTTGTTTAGAAAACATGAGGTAGATTATTTTGTTTTCTTTTTCCTGCATTGGCATATTGCAATCAGGCTATCATAATCACAAATATGCTTTATTTATTATTATTGCTTTTAAAATCTATACCACTTTATTTACTTTAAAAAGTTGTATATAATCCCAATCCAGTTTACTGTCTCTCAATCCAAGTTTTTTTGTGTGTTTTTTTTTCTTAGTGACTATGTATCTAATGTCATTATATTCCAGGGTTTAAAGCATTAGATATATTTATGTATTAATGTGAATAAGTGGAGAAGAGGCACCATTTTCTAATGTTGTCTCAGGTAATAAAATATCTAGCTCTGGCACTGTCAGATATATCAAATTTACTGTATGTGCTGTTGATTTTAAGATAAAATTCATTTCTGCCTTCATTAGACAATCCAGTATCAAATCCGTACTTGGCATATACCAATATGAGTAATGCAATTTCTGCATTTTCAATGATTTTACAAGTGTATAAAACTATTTAACTTCATAAAACAATAATTGCTTATTAGATATGTACATATCTATTTTTTATTTGTATGTAAATTTGAATTATGATGTTATTTTGTTGTTCTATTGGAATATGCTAAATCTAATCGATGTAATCGTTTAAATAAGTAAATTATTTGTGTCTAGTAGTTTTATTAAAATAATTACAATAAAATCCATAACTAATGAATTTTTAATGAATAGAATTGAAAACATCAAGACTAACTTATAGAAAATTGGATTTATCTTTGTTTTTATTTAGCAGAATAGACATTTTTCAGAATTTATAAAAATTTAATATATTTGATGAAAATTTTTAAATTTTTAGCTAATAAATATAACCAGTGCCAAGTATCTTTAACTTAATGAGGCAATAAACTTGCCTTATTAACTTAAAGATCATTTGGCACGCAGCAGCTCTGAAATTCAAAATTGAATAAGTAATAGAGTAAATAGATATCTATCAAACTATAGTTATAATACTTATATTGACTTTTGAAATGCTTTAACAGGTGACTTTCTGGTATCCAAATACCAATTAAAAATTCTTACGTTGGAATTAATGGAAAATAATTGAAAATTTGTAAATCAAACTTAGCAATTTTTAAGATTCCAATAAACTTCATAAACTGAGGGATACCTGTATTTTACAAAAAACTCTTATATTTTAGAATTTGGAAACTTCAACTAATAGTCAGGCATTTCTATTTATTATTTTAGGATTTTTTAGTGTTGAGATATCCTTTTGTTTGTTTTTTTCTTAATGGTAAATCTCTCTCTCACCCTGGTCTCACCCTCTCAACACATATCAAAAAATAATTTACAGTAGAGCATCAATCATCTGAACCATTACTATTCAAACAAGTTATTGTATCTTGTTTTAGTACACTAAAAGAAGATACTAATTGTTGGTGTGTAGAAGTATCATTTCTGCTCCTTAATAGAATTGTTTCCAGTTATTTGAAGATATATGCAGTATAGCATAGAAATAGTCTTAATTTATCATTTATAAGAATCAAAAATCAGATATGGACATTAACTACTGTGTGGGCAATTTGGTTTTAATTTACAAACCATTTCTTCTTATTTTAAATACAATAGTAGTACAATGCTAGAACTGAAAGCCTAATTTCATTTTTTTTGTATAAAATGGATATTATTATATGCTTGGTTAATTAAAAATTTAGATAATCAATCTTGTTTCTAATTGTTTGTTAATTACAAAAGTGGTCTGTCATATTTTTTTGTTTTAAAATATTTTGACTTTTAGCCTTGTAGTTTTTTTAAATTTTTCTATGATCATATAAAGAAAACACAAATGTATTTTGCTCTTGCAAAATAATTTTATTTTTTTTTTGTAAGCATAAAATTTTATTAATAGCTTGTGAAAATAAGTTTTTACTATCTAAAATGGCTTAGACCACTTCTGTAATTATTGGCTCAATTAGTTTAGATAATTGATGTCTACTGTAGTTGGCACTGATTCTTACATGTTGAATCCAATAATCTACATACATAACATACATATATATACACATTGGATAACCTGCAAAATGTTAAAAAAAAAAAAAAAAAAACACCATTATTGGTGGAGTTCACCATGTTATAGATGGGGTATTTTCATGAACATACATTCAACACTATAATAAATTGACTGTTTTTGTGGCCAGATATAGACCATTTATTTTAATAAGTGTGATGAACAGATCCTAATAATTAATAAAAAAAGGTGTAGTATCCCAATATGGAGTATTAAATCATTTTATTACTATAATTTTTTCATAAATACACTATTTTGATAATTTCAAACAAAGTGCTCAAAATACTCCAAATTTTGCATTTTTCTAATCATTTTAATGTCTTGAAGAAAAATAAATTTAAAGACAGTCTAGGGTGCATTGTTTAAAAAAACATTACTATATGTATTTTATGCTAAAAAATGTTATAAAACAAAATAACAAACACAAATGGAATGAATAAAATTTTATTGTTTGATTATAATCTTTGTCAAAAAAATAAACAAGGGCATAATTACACTATTAATAACAAATAATAAAATAAAATGCACCATATTACTTGACTTGTCACAATTTGATAAAATAGCTGGATATATAAATGCTTATTGAATGTTTCTAATGTTTAAGCTTAATTTAAGATTAAAGCAAATTCTATTACATATCTTTAATCACTAGTAAATTGATGCAGTTGTGAATACAACAGCAGCATCAATTCCTTAAACAGTTGAAGTAGAATCTTGCTAAATATATTTCCTCACCTTTGAAAAGTATTTCTTACTTCTGTCTCCTCATATTTGTTCATTTTTACACTTATATGCTAAACAATAGATACCAATAATGCAAAAAACACACCATAAATAATAATTTTTTTGTTTTCAACGAGTGACTTAGCACACATTGTGTCCTATCCAATGTAACTGCCAGCCATTTCATTTGAAGTATCAAATTACCATTAAAGCAGTCTATCCAGTATATTTTAAAAAATTTGGTTGAATCTAACCAGAAAATAGGTTCCAATATAAGTTGATATTTTTTTCAAGAAAATAGAGGTAGCCTTTTATCTAAGTTTCAAAATTAAATGTCTAATTAAAAGTGAATAGTGTAGTAGAAGGTAGAAGTTTCAACATTTTATAACATTCTGATAACACATTAATTATAATGTAAATTAATGAAAAAATTTGTTGAATTATTGAGATTTTTCATATTATAAAATAGTTTTTAAAACGTTTTAATAATAATAAAAACATAAAATTGTTTAGTATGTTTCTGTTATAATTTTAATTACTCAGGAGGACAGTAAATAGAGGTTATCCATTTGTTATGCATTTTATAATGATATATAAAAAGAAAATCTCTGCTAATTTCTGATCAAGAGGTACAAATATCATAGAAATTTGTGATTTATAATATAAAAGTAAGGAAGGCTATGTAATCAGCAAACAGTGATTATTGATATTTTCTCCTATATGGGAGAGATTTATAGTGCTAGTAACTGCAACTTGATGGCTTGAATTCTTTCAGTTGGGACAAAACTTCGTTCTTCAACTTTGTCTCGTTTATCTCAGTTACATATATTAAAAGCAGTATAATGAGTTTATAAATATACAGTATATATATATATATAATGTATATTCATTTTTCCTTTGTTGTGTTAGAGGAAAAACCTTATGGTAATATAGGTTAGAACTTAAGATTTATAAATTTTTAGAATAAAATATCTTTTAGTATTTTAAAGTGCAGTAATATGTTTAGTCCTCTGCTAATATCAAATAGATTTTGGGAAATTTCAATATGCTTGCAATGTATGAATCAAAAAATAATTTTGGAGATTATCATGGTTGATATTTTTACGTACTTTAATAAGTTAACTTGTTCTATGAATTCAAAATAATCTCTAAATTAATAAAAAATTATCTGAAAGTTGTTATAATTAAAAAAAAAATTTAAAATGGAAAGATCATAAATCAATATATGATTTACTTTATTCTTAACAATACAGTAATTAAGAATCTCTATATATATAGTATTCCTTCACCTGCTTTAATACAATATACATAAAATGAAGCATACATCAAAGCAAAATCACATGCCTTGTATCTATCTTACTAATTAAACTTAAATGGCCAGTGATCACCATTGTAGGATATTGTATTAAAATTGTCATATGTAAAAATGAAAATGGACTGACCATTTAAGATGGTCAGTGATTACCATTGTAAGTGGCACATATCAATATAATCACTGAGATATTGATTTTTGCTTTAGTTTAGTTTGCTTCATTTTATGTATATTGTATTAAAATAAGTGAAGGAATGTAGATCACCATTGTAAATACTGTCAAATACTGTCTTCCAAAGTAACAAATTATATCATATTAAAATAAATATTTTTTGCTTGCTGCAAGACCATCCTCAATCCAATATTCTAGGATTAATGCATAAGAATTCCTATTCTATAAAAATTTGAATTTCATATTACAAATTTTAAAAATTAATAAGTTATTATATTAATATAGAATAACAGCGCACAAATCTTGGACTTTGCTAATAGTCTTAAGGAGTTCTAGTATTTTGCCTGAGTAATATTAATATAATAAATTATTAATTATTTAAGACTAATTTATAGCTACATGTTAATATAATAATTTTTAAAGATTGCATAATTTTAATCTGAATTTTTGTGAATAACAAAAACCTTGAATATTTTTAGTTTGTAATATGAAATTCAAATTCTGATAGAATAGGAATTCTTGTGTTAGTCTTAGAATATTATATTGTGAATGATCATATAGCAGGTCAAAAACATTTTATTTTAATAAGATACACAATAGCTCACAAAGTAGAATTATAATTTTACTCATAGAGGGTACCTACATTTCTTCCTTTTGATCTTTCTATTTCAACAAAAATGAAATAATTTAAAAGATATTTTCCAGATTTAATAAATTTATTATCTAGAAAATCCAGAATTAAATTTTTCAGTTAATATAATAGTAAATTTTAGTTTTGTTTAAGGAAATATCTCTTCAACTTGAAATAGATAAACATGCACATTTTTAGTTTTAATAATTATAATTTGAAATATATAATACGGAATGAAATATAACATTTTTGGCTCTAATTCTAAATTATCATTTATAATTGTGACAATGTTATAATAAACAAAAACAAACAAAAATACTTTTAAAGTTTTTTTTATATATTCTCTTAATGATTAAATGATGGAATGATTTTGTACTTTTTAATAATTTACAAAATTATTATACTTTTAAAAAATTATATATTAAATAATTCAGAATTTTATAGCTTGATGATTGTGTATAAATTATTTTTGGAACAATGTTTTCTATTTTTATATATAACTAAAAATTCACATTATTATAGTATGATTAGTATATACTTTCATTTATTTATATCACCCATCTTAATATTAATTTACTGAATTCAAAATTTTATAATAATCCAGCAATATTTGAAAATTTAAAGTTTAGTTGTATCATCATTTTTGAGTAAATTATATCAAAAACTCAATATAAACTAATTCATAATTAAAATTTTTAATATTAAAATTTATCTAATTTGATTAAAAATTTATTTTTAATCAAGTAAGGATAAAAACTAATTCAAAAATTAATTAATTGGTAATAGTTTTAATATCAAATAAAAAATTATAAATACATTTATTACTGCAATTGGAAATAGTGAAATTATATAATACAGATAATCCTTGAATTATGATAAGACTATTTCAATGATAGATCACAAGTTTATATGGCTATATATTGGAAATACTTTACATATCTATTGATCATATCTATTAATTGTTCAATACCATTATTCATTATAGTCTAAATTCAGTATCATCAAAGAAACTAGACAAAAAGTGGATGCTGCTGTATATTAGCTTATTGCATATGAAATGTATTAATTATGATCACAAATCAAGGATAATCTATGTATAAATCTCTAATTTTAAACTAATGATTTAAATTTATTCTAAATTAATTACTGAAGATAGCTATACTCAAAAGCATTCTATTAAAATGTTTTTTTTCCAAGTTTATCTTTTATAATTTTATATTATAATTAACTCAGTTTTATTTAATAGAGTATTTTATTTAGATATTTTACATTGAAATTTCTTTTAATAATTCAATACAAATCAAGATTTCAATATCTTTTTATACTTAATTGTATTATACAGTAGATCCTTTATTTATGTGATTGTTTTGAGTTCCATGGATTCAGATATATATACAAGTAAATATCTTTTTATTAGTGTTGAATTTTCATAAAATGCAAATAAATTCATTAAACAATTTTATTTTTTATGTAAAGATATCATTTAGTCTTAAATTTTTTTATATCTATGCTTAAAGTATGCTAATAAAGTCATCAATCTATTCTGTTTATCAATATTTGTATGTATGGAATTTAAGCAATGTCAAATTTACATGGAAATTTTTAGAATGAATTAATCATGTAAATAAGAGATCTACTATATTTTTAATTTAATTATTTCTAGCACATAACAATCGTAAACTTATTTTATTCAAATTTTAATGTAAGTAAATTTGATGGATTCACAACTTTCTGAAAAACCATTTCTAATATGTAGAAAAAATATTGAATGTTATAAAAATATATATATAGTAATTTCTTAAATATTTTCTCTTAAGATTATTAATAATAATTTTAGTTCTTTAAATTACTAAAGTAAAAATCAAACATTATCCCATACCTTGCAATACTATGTAAATGTTTCAAAGGATTACTTTTGTTACATAGCATTAAAATAATTATATAATAATAATATGGATCATTTATTATGAAAGTGATATAACTCTGTTGTTTCTTATATGGAGATATTTAAGGGTTTGCATTTCAAAAATACTGATAGTCTGTTTTTTAATGTTTTTATGAATTTAAATATTAGTATATGTAAATTCATTACACAAATAATTTTGAGAATTAAGTAAACAAAGTATTATTTTCTTGGGCCATAAATGGACTTACACCATTTTCATAATTATTAAATTGTTCAAATCATAAATTTCACTTGAACTAAAGCTATATTTTAATCTGGTTTTGTTTTATAAATAAAAACAAGAGAGAAAATATTGTTTAATCTCAGTATTTATTTATTCATTGTTAAATTATATTATGCTTATAAATTTAACATTAGATTGTTTTTCAATTCAGATCTTTATAAAGAGAGATTTTGAAATATTCATGACACGTAGGAAATATGAAAGGCTAAAACTGCATCATATCTTTTTATATATTTTTTGAATGGATTGAGTCTAGCATTTTTATAATATAAAAATGTTAAATAATGGATGTGTTGAATCAGAAGTTACACTGATGAATAAAAAATGCACATGATACTGATTACAGATGATTTTATTTGAACCATCACACTATAAAAACAATTAGAATTGAGAATGAAAATTAACAATTTAAATTTTAGTAGGTTTATAACAAGTATATTGCAGAATTGTATTGATATTTAGACAATCATACATCACATATACATGCAATATGTTCAACAATGCAGAGGTCACAAATTAGATACTTTTTTACTAACTTGTAGATTTTCATATTATATGGCAAGTCGAATTGTAAAAATGCTCCAATTTTATCTCTTACTTTACCAAGTGTTTAAAGACTATAGGAAAGGGACTTGCATCACTTTATAATAAATGATTATGCAATTTTATCAATGAATTTTCAGTTGATCAAAGCATATGGAAATTTTAATATGTAAACTGTTAAATTGTCTATAAATGAAAAATTCATACTAAATTATATCTGAATTACTGTTTTCTCAATTTTTTCCAAAAATGAACTTACACCATTTTCATAATAAATAGTCCATATATTGTAATTGTAGCATTATTCTTATAAAAAAAAAATTTTTCAAATTCCTATAGGTAATAATAAATTTTGAAATTCTTTTACACTTTTCACGATTCTTGAACTATAATAGAAAAATAAATGTTGAATAATGCTTATACACCATCTCCCCAACTTACGTAAAGTTGACTTTTTGTATTTTTCATAATTTATTTTTCAAATATAGAGCATAAACTATATTATAATATATAAACATTTGCATTTGTAACCTACAAATATGTATATGTATTTTAAAAATAACACACTTACAAAATCATAAATAAAATAATATAATATGTAGTTTTAAATATTGTATACTATTGATATCATTGTATGCAACGTTGTCTCCATTTCAGTTCAGGGAACAATACTATACCATAATGTTCTATATAGACAATCATTATAATCTGCTAGCCTTAGAAATTTTTGATTTAGAATTTGTTAAAAAATTATTTTTCCTACTTATGTAGAATTAGAATTATATAAAAAAAAAAAAATTTTGTCCCAACTTTTTGCCAACTGGGGAATACTTGTATATGATTAAGAATTTGTGAAATGAGTTTGTTTGAAAAGATATACTGATGAAAATGCTTGTCTTTTGCTATCACTTTAAAATAATTATTAAATAATCTGGTTGCTCAGATAGGCAAGATAAAATCAAAATTATTATGTTCTCATGGTTACTCAAATGAACCAGTTGCAAAAGTGGATCATACAATTTAATTACATCATACTAAACTATTGATAATTTAAGGACCCTAGCAGGACATTGGAGATAGCCAGTGGGTCAGTTTGATTAATAACTTGTGTAATTTCAGCACACATTACAATGCTAAGGGATTGCTATGGGTCCCATGTCCTCCCTCCTCCTGTTTTGTGTTATTTTAACTCCTAGCTAGTCTATCCACAAGTCTTGTTCCAATGATTTTATCCCAAGGACTGTATTGGTCTTAACCTTCCTGACATCTTACTGCTGTTCTTTGATCTGGGTGCAGAGAATGTGGTTTTTTTATATACTTTCTTCTCTTTTGACCTTATTATTTCTATAAAAATTTTTAGTAGATACCTGACATCATGTTTGATTGGACTGGTGGCTTATCATTCTTTTTAACAGATGTACAATGTTAGGGCTACATACCAGTCTTCTCTTACTGACATAACACTGCTGTGTGACAGGACAATTTGCTTCTCTTGTTTTAGTTTTCTATGCAGCAATTACTTGAAACTTTTCTGATTTTCTTAAGCTTACAATTTAAACTAGATGGCAGTGATTGAAAATATTTCTTTAATTATAATGTTTTTTTTTCCATTTAAGCTGGACTGTTTTGTAACTCACCAATGTAAATCCTGAAAAAAGTCAAGTCAGTTAAATTGGATCTGCCATTAAACATTTTTGTAATTCTTCATCAATTCATTAATAAGATCAATAAATTTGCTGAAAATACTTCAAGTATGAAAATTTCTCGCTTAGGGCTTAAAATACTGAGATCCCAATCTTTTTTATTCCTGGTATATATAGCAATTTTTCAATATTAATTTAAAAAATAATTATTTATGATTTATTTATTGTCAATTTTATTATTATAAATTTGAAACTGAGAAATTGCTCTACATCAATATTTCCAGTTTTCAGTATCTCCATATACCCTCTGAAAGGGGATTATCAATGTTACTGAAATTTTAAAAGCCAACTGGATGACACAATAGAAATGTTGTGCTTCTATCATAGAGTATTCTTGGTTCAATGTTTGAGCCTAAGTTATTCTAGGAGAGTCTGGGTATGACTCATTGAATTTCATCCTACACCTGATATTCTGATACTTACCATAATGGAAGTCAAGTGAAAAGTACCATAAATTCTAGAAAGAAGAATCCATTCTTATGCAAATGCAATTTTGAAAAAATTATACTAATTATAATTGTTTGAATAAATTATTTATTTTTGCACTGTTTATATATACAGTAAAACACCAGTTATTTGAAATAACTGGAATTAAGTTAGTTCAATTAATCAAAATGCATGAGAATATCTAATTTATACAAAAAAAAATATAATTAGACTTCTTAAATTACAGTATTGTATGTAATGTATTTAATTGTAATACTTTAAAATACAGTATTAAAACTAAATTTCAAAATATAAATTAATATAAAAAAAATTATTATTCTAATAAGAAACAGTTTGTAAATTATATCCATAACATTTTGAAGAAACATGGTATATTATGTTTATTTAACATTATTTCTATGCTATATTGCATACCTTTTGAATAAATAATCATAAGTAAATGCATTAAGTGGTAGGAATAATAATCAGCATAACCTGTGAACTAAATATGGATACTATACTTTTTGAGTAATAGTAGTTTGTCAATTATCTGAATCTTGATAATCTATTATATATAATACAAATGCAATGGAATTCCAAAAATGTCGTGAAACTCAATATATTTAAAAATATTAAAAAAAATATATATATATTAACTACAAATTTTAATTATTTTGAAAATAACTATTTTTAATTAATAATTTTTGTAAGAAAATTTATTTAAAATGTAAATTCAAAATTTTTTTTTCTCAATAAATTTTAATGACAATTAGGTGCAATAAAATTGTTTCTAGAACTGGAATACCATTATTATTATCCTGGTTTTTTAAATTAAAAATACCAAAATACTGGTATTAAGATTTTAACTGGTATTATGAGTCTAGCTCTGACTGGAACGTGTGATTCTCCCATACAGGATTTACTCGATCCTGTTAATGTCCTACTATTTAATTCTTCCTTTCAATAGACTATCCCTATTTCACATTATTATATTCTGCTGCAGAAATACTCATTAAATTCATTCATTTTAAATATGATAAATATTAAATTAGTAGGAAAAAAAAACTGATTTAAATGCTATCAGTAATAATCAGAACTTTTTATAAACTTTTAATGTCCCATCCTTTGAATTTCAGGAGAATCCCTTCTTTATTTTTTTATATGGATATAAGCTGACTTCTGATACAGTCGTTACTATAATTATCCTCCTTAAAATTAGTTACCATAATAATAATGAATTACTTTGAGGAGATGAGCTAATCATAACTTGCAAAAAATTATCTTACTCAGAGATTGTTTCTATCATTTGTAAAGTTGTTTTCCCTCATCAATAAGCAAAGTAAACCTAACAGCAAGAAAATACTTCAGAATCCAATAAAGTATCAGATTTAAGCTTTCTAACAGCTAGATCCAAAAATATAATTTCTTTTCTAGTGATTGAATCAACTTGCTTAATCAAAAATTAGTCTATTACCTAAATTAGAATTAATGAAATAATTAAACCAGAGAATAAACAGCAAATTTTTAGTGAACATTTAAATAATATTTATCATGCAAACTCAATAATTATTTGTTTTTATTTTAAGATGGAAAAGTTAACAAATTGAATCAAACAATAATTCTATTAAAGTGCCAAAAAATGTCAAACATTAATTTTAAAATTGATTCAAAAAAATATCCACATAACCGATACAAAAATATTTTTAAAATGGGTTGATAAATAAGAATCTCAAATGACTAAACCTAAAATAATGGTAATTTATGTATATAAAGATGAAATCAGAGGTATAAACTTATAATGCTAGCTTGCATTTGCTTATATTTAAATCTCATTGAAAGTTTTTAATTTCCTATTTATAGCTCTTTGTTAACAATTATTATAAATTTCTATAACAGATGTATTTATAATTTGCAAAATATCAGCTTTCAGTCAAATTACATTTTATTATATCAATATAAACAAAAAATGTGAACAAAAAAATCTACAGTTCAGTAATCTTTTGTCTTTCTTAGCTCTCTTTAGTTGACACCAGCTGAAAAGGGCTGAGAAAACCAAAAACATTATTGAATTACAGATATATTGCTTAATATTAATATATTTTTCCCCCCCCACCCTTTTCAGTTGGTATCAACTGAAGAGAATTAAGAAAGCCAAAAACATTATTGAATTGTATATTCTTTGCATATATTTTTTCTTTACATAAGCCTTCAGTAGGTTACATTTTATGTATGTACACAGCTGAGAATTTTAGGAACAATGAAGCTATAGAGACTTACATACAATCCATTAAAAAGAATTTATTCTTTAACTCTTATTATTCTTCATAATATTCATTTTTAAGATATAAATTCTTTTATTCAATCTCAAATAAATAATTCATATTTTAAAACTTCAATTTGAAAAAATAGAATAAAATATATTTATTTTGGTTCAGCTTCTCTTAAATCCAAACCAGACTGAGATTGAGAAATACTCTTAGATAAAAACATTCATCACAAAAGCTATCATACGTGATATAAAAGAAGAAAAAAATTGCAAAGAAGATAAATCCTTAATATAAATATATATAATAACTTGTAATGTGTAATTTAATTAATCGATATATAAAGTTATACATAGAAATAATAGATCAAAGTGTTTGGATAAAACAGTTAAAACTGCAAATTATCTTATGTCACTTGATTATTTTCAGAATATTGTACTAAAGTTTGCAAGCATGGCCATCTTAACTTTCTCTAGACTTTGTACAATATGGGAAGTTTTCAAATCTCATAATAAAAATTCTTAATTAAAAGTAACATTTATGAAAAATTATTTGTAAGAAATTATATATTTAGTGCTATTAATTTTGTAACGTTTAAATTAATTTAGATGATTTATAAATATACAAAATATGTGCAATAATTTTAAACAGTGTTGCCAGATTATAACCTCAAAATGAGGAATTTATTTATATATAATTAAGCAAAAACATCATAGTGTAAAATCTAGTGATAGTAATAAGAGTCATTTTAGAATTAACAGTTTATTTTTGTTGAAAATTATATTTAATAAAAGAATTATTTTGATATTTTATAAATGTAAATTAAATTGTCCAAGATATATTTGTTCTGAAAAAATTTAAACAACAACAATCTATTTTTTTCTCCTTGGTTAAAAACTGACAACAAAAATTTTATTTTAGTATACAAAATAATGATTAACCAAAAAAAACTTTGCATGTATTTAAAATGTTTATAAGTTTAATGATTTACAAGAAATTTAGACTTTATACTCTAGAAAAATTCCAATTAATGGACATAAAACAAATTACTTTCAATATTAAATCTAAATTTATTATCATTAAAATTTAATTTTTAATATAATGAAGTTTTCTATTTTACAATTAAATTTATGAATTATCAAACAATATGGATCTCTTTGCATTTATTGATTTTGATGAAAATTTATATAGGATAATGATATGCTTAAAATGATCAATTTCAGATTGGAAATCCTTGTCTGATTGATAAACCATCATGATTTAAAAACCATTTTTCAGCTGGAAATTCCTCTGAAAATCTGGCAACACTGGATGAAGTATTTATGACAGCGTTACATCTTCATTCAATGGTAGTCTGTTAAAGGGAGAAACTTTTTAATTTTTTATTTTAAGTAATAACTTTAAAATTAAATATATCAAAGCGAATTCATTAAAATTTAAAAATTACTATTGTTTTTAAAGTATTTCAGAAATAAGCATACTAAATATTTTAATATAGTAGTAAGAATAAAAATTTTATCACTGAATTTTAAGATCAGACAGATATAGTATTTGTAATCATTCTGTTTAAAATATTTTTTAGAATAAGAATTCCACTTTAATGAACAGCAGTATTAAAAAATATTTATTATATACATATATAGATTACATTAACATTTCAAAAAGATGAGTATATGAGTATATTTTTTATTATTAATATTAAAGATATAGTTAAAAACCAAAACCAAAAGTATTTCAACCAAACTGGACAAGAGTAAGAATTGATGAGATTAAATGTGTATCATCTAAATTTTTGTAAAAAATATTGTAACAGAAATTTATTAAATGTAATTAATCTTACAATAATGTAAATTTTTTAATTATCTTATTATACTTTGTGATGTTACCATGGCAACATAAATGATGTTAAAGAATTGCATATTTTTAAATCTGATTAATGCTCTCTTCTTTCTGTAATGTGAATCTATTGATGATAACAACTTTAAATTGTAAGTTCTCTAGTTGTGTGTGTGTTAAGATAGATAAAAGATATATAATTAAATTAATGTTTAAAATTATATTTTGAGATAAAATATCATTTGCATTTTGCTTAAATTTTAGAAATTTTCATAATTCTATGTAAGAGATCTATTAGATATTCATTTACAGCAATGATTTCAAAACATTTTTCTGAGTGACACTTTCAGAATGAAAATTTGCTCATGCACACCAATTTTTTATTGATAAGAAATAACTTCAAAAACAAAACATCAAATTCTAACAGTGCTTTATTTATAACATGTAACACAACCACTTTATACTTTTTTTGATATCTCTTTGATTATTATAAAATTCTGCAATTATATAAAAATATGTTTCTATTCACAAAATAAAATAAATCATCTCTCATCGAATTTGTATGTCTGTAACCTCATTCAAAGGAAATGATAGAAAATGTATTAACCTAATCAAAACAAAATAAGTTTTTCTCTCTTCTAGTTTTAATTTTTCAGCTCTAAAAAAACTGAATATTTCTAGAAATTTCTATAATATTGTAAATTCATGTATAGAAATCTATAGTATATCATTTGTAACAAAATAAATGGAAAAATGATCTTATATTTATTTTAGGCATATAAATTTTTTCAATATATCTTCCTCCTTTTGAACCTTTTTACCAAATTTACCATACCATTTGGGAAAAACTGATTTACAAGATGCCTAGAATCTATTATATTTTTTTCCAAATCTTAATAAAACATAATCAAATACATATATAGTTTCCAAAATCGTATATTAAATAAGATATCAAATGATAAAAATTCTTAATGCTTTTTGAGCTTCCCATGTATTACTTTTCAGATTAACGTTCCATATAATTAATTTCCAAAATTTTGGTCTTAAAATTATATCAAGCATTATTTTTCTTTCAAATAAAGCCTAAAAAAAGATTTATATATTTTTTAAAAGTTTCATGTAGCTTTCATATGAGCAATTTTTGAAAATGTTTGTTTTTTTTTTATTTACTGAATCTGAATAACTGCATTGGATTACAATGGTCAGGTGATTATCACATTTGTGAATTAATGATGGATGAAAGCTGTTTGTTTGAATACAATCATATTTCATATCCATGTGTTATAAAAATAACAATTAGGAATGATTTCTTAATATAAATATTAGATGAAAAAATATATTTTGATTAGCTTCAATCCTGCTGCTAAGTCTAAACTATTAACTTAATATAGAAATTATATTCAATGATTTAATGTTATTATTATTTCATAATATTTTTAATATAAAATTTTAATATAACTTAAAATTGTAATACTGATATCACATACTGTACATAAATTTTAATACATTTAATGGCTGAAATTATGCATTGTCAAAGTAAAGATAACAAGAGGCTAACAATTGAGAAATTCCTCAGATTTTTACAAGCTAGTTTATACCAAGTGCAAGTATTAGTGTTTGTGCTTGCTTTTATAATAATAATAATCTATTTTGTGTTACATGGCTTGTTTATATCTAATATTAATTGCAGCAAAACAAACACTAAGATGTAGCATATAATTTAAAAAATAAAGAAATAATAGATTGAAGTAGCATTGTTAGATTTATTCAAGTATTTTTTTTAAAATTGTCATCAAAAGTGGAAGATACCACATTCACTCAAAAATTAATGAGAGCTATTTAATTATTATGTATACACACATAACAACAAAAAAGAATATATCTAGAGAGTCCCCTGATTTATGTAGTTATTCATTCAAAAAATTTCTGCATAAATTAAAAACTGTGCAAGTTCAGCAATGCTTAAATTTGATTATCTGAATGGGTACAGTAGCTAATGGAATGGCCAAGTGAAATTTATAAGCAGAAGTGCATTTTAGGCCATAAGTGATGATAAACAAGTTTATAAATCAAACCAAATAATTTTTTATAATAATACTTTTGAGTATTTTATAAAAAGAGCTTTATTATGAAAAAATTTTTTGGTTTGATTTATAAACTTGTTGTTTATTTTTTTGATTTCTCAAACCAGGACTGTATTAATTATAAAAAACTGTTTTTGAATGAAAAATTCAAAATTTTATGAAAATTCACAAAAATAAAAAGGTTTGCACATCTTCATATACATTAATTAACTTATTACTATTGTAAAATTTTATTATTATATAACTAATTAATTGTCTTTTCACATACAAAATTCTATTTAACTAAGAGTTTATAATAAATATGTAAAAATGCATCTTGTAATTTTAAAATGTTACATAATGAATCATGGGAAAAAGAAAAATGTTAAGCATTTTATATTAAAAAAAAGAAAATAGATATGCATACAAGAAATTTAATGTATTAATACTTGTGTTTGATATAAAACAGCTTTAAGACAAACTGATCGTTTAATGAAACTATGGTTTGGCATTATTGTGGAAAAATGAATAATTGCAATTTTTCCTTCATTTTGACCAGTTACTTTTGCTAACAGCCGTATTCACCAACCGATTCTCAAAACGAGAATCACATGATGCGAGAAGCAACCGATCTGAGCTGCGAATCAGCATCAGAACGATCACTGTATTCACCACACTATTTTGATGCTACCTCACATAATCGCCGACTTAAGTTGGGACAATTTGTAAAAGGCGATCTGATTGGACAAGAGAGATCACAAGGTTTGTTTATTTATTCGACGTTGCAAAACTTGAAGGGTACAATATGCCACAGTCACAAGAAATTAATACATTACAAGGAATGAAATTACAATAAAATATAAAAAAAATTAATATCATAACATTTGATGTAATTAATACAGTAATAAAACTTTAATTATAATTATTGATCAGTAATAAAAATCTAAAAGTATTTTCAATTTTAAAATTAATTAATCTACAATTAATTTTAATTTTATCAGTTGAAAGGTAACTTGGCATCTTTGTTTCTGCACGAGTTATGAAAGCAGATAACATGGAATGCAAAAAGAATTTTACAAATTTTGAATTCTAAATTGATAGATTTGGTCAGTGACTGAAATTCAATAGCAATAATTGCTATCGAATTTCAGTCACTGACCAAATCTATCAACAAGCGATAGAACAACATCTTTGCTAACTCTATACCTTATGCGAAAGTCAAAATCGTCTAGGACATAAATGTGTTAATTTCAAACAGAGTAAATTTTATGTGGTCGTTGCTCTCTAAACAAGTTGTTATGCTGTAACTCACACATAAGACAAAGCTCGTCGAACAAATCATAGTCATCCAGCTTGAAACGATGACTTAAGCCGCAGACAAAGGCGGCTTAAAACGCATTTCATTTTCAGCGGCTTG
>WUQG02259847.1:0-20193 GCA_011317285.2 Androctonus mauritanicus | reverse complement strand
ATAATTTGAGTTAATGATTTACTTTTATTCGATTAAGACATTTTTATAGTAAATTTCAAATATTTTCAGACCTATAATAACGATAAGGTATGTTTTATTTTATTGTAAATTAAATAAAACATACCTTATCGTTATTATTATCCTAAGTTTAGAATCGATTTTGCGCGTCAAAATTTAACTTTTTTCTGGAAAAAAGCAAAAAATTGAGACTTTCTTCAATTATTTTTACATAGTTTATTTAGATAAAGTGGTTAGAATATTTCTGGTCTCAAATGAATCCAACAGATGTCCGCCCATTCTATTTATAACAGTAAGAAAATAAACTTGCAAATGGCCACATTTAAAAATTTTGTTTAATGTAAACCGGCGAAAATTAAGAAAAATTTTCGAAGGATTCTAAAAATAAATTAGTGTTCTCATTTTCTTTTCTTATATAAATTACTAGGATAGGAAGAAAGAAATTTCGTCAAGATTTTCGAATCAATGGTGACAGATGGCTTTGAGGTCGGTAACAGTTTTCAATGGTAACAGATGTCTTTGAGGCGCACGAAAAATCGTAAAAAAAACCGAGAAAAACGTTAAAAAAGAAAAAAAAAGAAATATTTAGGATACAAACGGGGACGAAAAGCGCGAATTTAGTAACATTTAGGTTACTCAGTAGACAAAAAAAAGTAATTTGATACGGTAGGAAAACCACAAACCATTATTCTGTTTGCATTTTTAAAAAATGACGCCAGTTTTCTACTACTTTTGCGGATATAAAACGATAAAATCGCATTATGTACATGATAAAATAAAATAAATCGTGTATACAAAGGATAAAAACAAAAATGACTACGTGCAACTTAGCACATTTATTCCAATGCTATGCCGTTAATACTTAAAGGAGATGCTGCTGCAAAACAAAAAGAGAGGAGATAATTTGGAACTGTCACACTATTGATGGTCTGGAAGTTTGCCAACAAACAACGTTGGAAATCAGGCTATCCTTCCGATAACATGTTTGCTAGTTCTATAATCGCAAAACAAACATGTCCCCCCGACTTAATAACGCATTCAGTAGATTCCTTTATTACATATGACTAGACACACAAACCATTCTCGTCATAACAATTATCTACATCGATACACGAAATCAGTTGTAGTTATTAATTAATTAATTAATTAATGGCGTTTTGCTAATAATCATTATCCATTTTGCAGAATGTACTCGCGTTTAAAAATTAATGCATAACAGTCTGCGGTAATTGAATTAAAAATGCCACGTTTTCTAATCACCATAATTATCCGATTATGAGCATCTTATAATTAAACTTTTGTAGGTATTTTTGACCCATTAGAATGGCAATTAGTAATCGGTTCGACGAATTTTCTTTTGGAATAATTAAACTTACGCGAATTAGTCGGAGAGGAAAAATAAGCTTTTAATAATAATAAACGATATTCATAACGGATGCATATTAATTACAGTATTTTTAATTAGGTGGAAGACGATTCAAACTCATTCACTCTCTCTGATAATTAACTTCTTGTTTAACTTACATGCGAAGTTTTCTCGATGCGGTTCGATATTCTGCAGATGCGATACGGAACGAAATATCTCGAAATTCGTGCTTTCGGTTGATCTCGCATAATTAACCGACTGGCCCCAGGGTCAAAATACAGTCTCGGAATAAAATTTATGAACCAGAACGTGTTTGTTTACGGATTAAAAAAAACCTTTATTAAATTCGAACAGTTCGTTTCGAACGTGTATCGACTCCTGTTGCAGTGCCTAGACGCGATAAATTTTATTTTTATTGCTACCCGTTACGATTTACGATTTATTCCATCCTCACTTTTCCGATATTGGAAAAATTTTATAAATTAAAAAATATATATTCGTAACGCGACAGCGCTCGTTATGTCAATTTTTGCTAGAGAACGAATGTAGGAGACATGTTTTTCGGTTTCGAACGAACTTATAATTGCCTTTGGCTCAATTGATAATATCCTTTTTCGACTTTCACCTTTCAAATTGGTGTTGACGTCGCTTTATAAGCATGCGCAGTGGTTAGTGGTGTTGTCGGTCAGGTGCCAGACTGTCGCAAGCTTATAACATATGAGTTGCATGCAACGATAAACCGCTAATTATCGGGCAGAAGTGGGGTTTTTTGTGCCGTTTCCGAAAGAAAATAGGACATAACTTACATAATTGTATTCTGTATTGATATTTTGAAATGTTATTTATTAATTTGGAGAATAACCGTGACCGAAAATTTTGCAAAATATCAGCTCCAAACTAGGAGGAGAAATAAAAAAAAAGTCAAAGATTTTAAGCGGATTTTTTTCTTGTTTTTTAAATACGAAAGTACAGGAAAAAATAATAATAATAAAGAGAATAGGAAAGAGAAATAAATCAAATTAGAATTTATTCATCATTGAACTCCTCGTATACAATTTTTTTACTTAGTTTTTGGATAAAACTCGATTGGCTTTGTAACTAAAGGGCACGCAGCACCTCTCTGCAACGGAGGAACTCTTTTGTTTTTATATGTACACTACGACCAGATCTGGAATTCACCTCAGCACTTGGGCTATGCATCGACATTTCTGCACCAGAAGCACTTTAATTCTTTTGACGAACGGCATTCGTGACGGGCATCGAAGATTAACTCTAGTCCATTTAGCCGAGTATGGTTTACAGAAAGGACAGGACTGAAAAGTTTTGTTGGACGTCTGGGGGATGTAGAAAGAATTACACTGCCCGTAACAGAAGTGATTTAGGATGGTTTTAGATACACAACCCCTCTCGGAAATTTTCTGCCACAAAGGTTCCGTTCTGCACCAATCTTTCTTTAATCGATTGGCTCGCGTTATGATTACTGAAGGACTACTCGACTGCAACAAAGATGCCGACTGTCGTTGAACATACCTGTCCGGTTTTTTTCTCCTTCCGTGCCTGCATCTCCGTTTATCGTTTTGCAAAACCGAAACCAGTTTGTCCAAAATATCCAGTCTGTCCGATGAATCGTTCCAATCGACGGTTAATCCGTATTTTCCATCGGCTAATTCGTCCTGGGTCGAAAGTCGTGCGTCGATCAGCGTTAAAGAAATGGTCAAAAAAACCAGCCACAATGTAAATAAAGGTGTCATGCCGCTAGTCGACACACTCGCGTCGTGTTGGTTGCAGCGGAGACAAGAGAATCGACTCGCAGCATCCCGGTCCCACCTACGAGACACCTTACTTGGATGTGGCGCCAGAGTCCCAGTCGGCCCTGGCACGCGCCACGCGGCCCTCCATTCAACTGCAATCTCCATTGACTCCGATTGGCCGCCATCCAAGGCGACGGCTCTGCCATAACCGAACACTGATTACAAAATGATCGTGGCGGCGTCTTGGCGGCCGAGATCGTTCGTCTGATAACCCCTTCGAAGTGACGTCACCTTCCTTCCCTGGGCTCAGCCCTCCTGGTGACCTACTTGTCCATCGTCTATCCCCTTGTGGTGCATCTCTGGCTCTCTATCCCCGACCACTTTCATCTTCCACTCTATCAAATCTGCTATTACTCGCACCCTCGTTCACCTCGTTTAATTTAAGTGTCTGGAGCGCGAAAACCGAATTATATTCCGTCGCAATTCCTCATTTATTATTTATTTTTTATCGTAATATCTGCTATTTATTTCCAATTGCCTTTCACCCACACCCTCGGGACTCGATCAGAATTTTTTTTATAGACAACACCCGACATCATCGTCCCACTCGTCACTAGAAGTTGTCACCGCCCAATCGACTTATACGAGTTGAACGATCTGCACTTGGACTTTAATATATATAGACCTATTAACATAGTTCTTCCCACGTTCGATCTCGAACGGTTATCTTACCTGCAAGCTTTAAAATGCAATATCCGGGACTAGTAAAAAAATTCGAAAAAAATGTATGCCATACATCGATACGTGCGAACTGAAAATTGATTGCCCTTTATTAGTCAGAAAGCGATTGTTATTAAATGATACAAAAACGTGCTTAACAAAGCGGAAACAAACCGAGTAACGACCGAAAAAATTGAAAAAATTTCAGAAATATTAAAAGCTTACACACAAAAAAATGCTGCATGAAGGTGAATAAAAGTAATGGAAGAGATAATCAGAATTTTTATCTTATTTTAAAAGTGCTATGAAGAAAAAATCGACGAAATAACTAATCTGATGCATAGAGATGTGGTGATGAATAGAATTTTTCGGGGTGAGGAAACGGAAGTGCAAAATTTCTTAAAAATGAAGTCGTCGGTTTGTCTGACAAACGAGCTGTGTTGGCGTCGAGAGAAGTTTTCCCACGACTTGGAAAGTTTGTCGGCCAAGCTGGCGTCCCAGGTACGTTGTTCGTCTCAACCAAAATCTTCGGGTGGGGAAGAGAGATCAAAGGTGTAGCTCCAGGCAAAGGGAGTGGGGGGAACCAGGCCATTTATTATGATTTTCAAAAGAATGTTTCATATTGTCCGAGCCTTTCGTATCCGCTACAAGATGTTATTTTTCTAGCATCGGAAAAACATATCTTGTCATTTGCCATCACTTATCCTCTAAAAGTCGTAAAGCAAGAGACTTCCTCATTGTCACAAGGACGCGCATAAGGTGAAAGAGGATAAAAAAAAGAAAAGACGATTCACTTCCTCAAACGAAACTGTTCTGTCAAATATTTAATTAAATAAAAATGATTATTATTTAATAAAAAAAAAAAACAGAAAGATTATTCAAGATGGTATACAAAAAAACAGAAGAAAAATCGAAAACGGATTTTTAGAAGCGGGTATTTCTAGAAAAAATATTTCGGTGGGCGTTTTATATGTGAGCTAGTATCGAAACCTATGAAAAGTTTTGTACAGATGGTTGTTTCCTGAGGGAAAATGCGCTCGATACTATTATGGAATAAACATAAACTTCTATAATAATTCGGCAGTTTAGGTTCGCAGTAGATCCAGGTTAGCGATTGAAACACCTCAGGCAGACACTAATTGAATGTAAGGCGCCTTCCTGATAAGTTTTCCTGACTCGCAACTTTTCTGCAGAATGCTTTATCACGCACACAAACTTTTTTTAATAGAATTTTTTGCGTGACTATTTATTAAAATCGAAAAAATATTACTATTATTTTTTTTTATTTAAAAGAATAATCGTTTGTTACTAAGGCGAAAAAAATAATATTTTTTCTGATAAAAGAGAGAAAGTTATAATTTATCGGCCTATAAAATGTTATTTGCTATAAGATTAATAGAAGCGACGAGATGACAAATCGAAAGATGGCAGCTTGCGGGACAAATTACCAGACAACTTAATTGGGGCTTGCAAAAAAAGATATGGCCGATATAATTAGAAGGCGAGTACTTTATATAAAAAAAAATTAACTGCAGTTAATAGATGAACTTCATCTTTTCGTCGTCAAGCTGATTAATCGTTAAATATCTCTGATTTAATCTAGCTTTTTGATGGTAATCTTAGTCTTTTAGCATTTATGCATTGATATCCAAAAGCTGACCAAATTTCTACTTAAACACGTTTAATAATTATGTTCTTTATGTATGCCAGTTAAACGGCCATATTGAATAGCCATACTTTTAACAAGCAATAAAAGTAAGCCGTTAATCAACATAAATTGAAATGTTAGCATTTAATCGCTGCTTTTTATTAGTTTTTAGTTAAGTTTTACTGCTTAAGGAGGAAGGGGAAAAAACCTCCTTAATTTCTTAGAAATAATAAACATTACCTATTTTCCGAAATGGAAACCAAATGTGTCTCTGTAATGAAGCTAGGACAAAATATTTTCGTCGCATATAAATTATTCAGTTTTAATTTATTAACGATCCCAGTTTGTTTATAACGCATTAATCTTAACAAACAAATTTTTAATAAGGCGATAATTAACCGTGCAAGAATATCTATCCTTCAAAATCTGTTAATGAATGGACTTTGACAACTTAAAATTCTTCTCGCTTTCGTGCCATTGTTTTGATTTTAATTTTTTACTATAAAATATTCTTCTAAACAATTCAGTTTTGAGAAAATCGCTTGTGATTTGTACGTATGCTGCATTTAATAAATAAATTTAACATTAATTTAACTATGATTTCGACACGTACACGTAAATATGGAGGATTAGATAAGCGACATCTTAAACTTATTGCGTAAAAATTGTAGATAAAATGATAAAAAGAATTATCTTAACCGCGATCAAATATGGATTCGAGAATTATTTGCGATTTAACCGAAATTCGATAGAATTTAGTCAATAGTTTATACACCGCTTTCTCTTCTGTAGAATTTTGAAATTGCTTTAAAACTATATTTATGATGTGCATAAAGTTAATTAAAGTTGAAAGTTATCTAATATTTTTGTTGGTAATTAACTTGTCCCGAGGTTAAAGTAAATCGTTACCATTATTAAAGCGTGAAATATTTTAAAATATTTCGTTACTGAAGGCGCATACGTTTTAAATTTACGAAAAAAATAGGTTTTGACGTATTCATTCCGTTCGTCTGTTCGCTGGATATCCCAAGAACCGAATAATAGAGAGCGTTAAAATTTTACTTGGTCATTCCTCATTGTTCAAGATATATGTCTATTGATTTTGGTGTTCCTACGTGATCCCGTTACAAGATGAAGGATATTCGATATCATTGAAGCAATTTGTCGCAAGTGAACGCAATTACATTCATTTAAAATATTTTTTTAATATAAAATTGCCTGTAAACTTATTTATCAGGTAAAAATCTATAATTTTTACGACAATAAATTCGTATTTTATTACTTTTATGTGCGAAGAGTAAATTATAAATTTGAAAACTTCAGAAAACATTTTTTAATGCTCTAACTTATTGATGTCTGTCCTATTATAACTGGCACAGGTTCAGATTTTTACGAAAGCTTTTCTATAAATAATATTCGAGGATCGGAAATCTTTTTCACGAAAAGGGAGGGAAAAAAATTATAAATTTTATTTACAGTTAAAATATTATACAGTACTTTACTGCTGATACATATCATTGTATTGAAATGTTATGTATGACAGTTATGAAACAGTTTATGGTGTAGGTTTATCTTATCTGATATCTCGGGTGACCGAACTTGCATTAAGAAAAGCGATGAAATAATAATAATAAAAAGAAAAAAACGTCCCGAAGAAAATTACCTGGCTTTAGAGATTACGTCACATCATTACATCATTAACATATTTCGCATAAATATTATCTCCGGTTCTACTTAAGGCAGTAATTAAGAGAGTCGTGATTTACTTCGTAAAATATTTCTAAACATCATAAAAATTAACATGCCGAGTTCAAAAACAAAATTCGCGATTTGCGTACATAATTAGAAGATAAAAAAACTCGTATATAAAAAAAGATTCTTTCGTATATTTATCGACTGTTACAAGAGTTTTTTTTTATCTTTTTAAAAAGACAACAAGTTAAACCGAAGCTTAGTAAAGTGATATATCTGATCTGTCTAAAGATAGATTTAACCCGGAATTCCATTTAATGTTTATGATTTTTTAATCCTATTTTATCCATTTTTGGGATTATAAAGATATTTTATAATTATCCCAATAAAATATCTGCATTTCGAGGTTTTTACGAACGAATTAAATTGGTATTTTATAGGTTGGTAAACCATAAATTTTTGTTTTTTTTTAATAATTTTGTCTAATTAACTTGTACCTCTAATTTATTCTAATATAAACAGCACGCTGTTTTTTGCTGCAAATTTATTGTGCCAATTAAGAGAAGGCGTTTGTTATTTTCTGATTTCTAAAGAGTAGGCCGTTTTTCTTTAATTTCCCAATAAAAATGCGTATTTTTGTGGAAACTTTAACGTTATTTATATAAAAAAACACATAAATTGTAGGTTTTTATTACTATAATTATGTCATTAAAAGCCGAAAATTGCAGATATCAACCATGTAGGGCCTATTTAAGGTTTTAATCAGGCAAGAAATTCTCGCTGAGAGATGTGCACTGTTTATTGTTTTTCCAATAATACGAACTTTGTTTATTAGAATAATTATAGTAATTAATTTTTATTTCATTTTAAATTTTCTAAATTATGCAAAAAATGTACAGTAGAAAGTATTTTATCAACAAGTTAGAAAAAATTCCCCAATATTTTCAACTACAATTTAAAAAAAATTATAATCAATCATTACCTGTCTTTTATACGGATTTGTTTACGATTAGCTAACTTTAATGATTAAATCAATAACAATTAAATTATTTTTAGAGTAGAATAATTTAAATTAAGATTAATAAAAAAATTTACAATTTTCGTAATTATTAATTAATAAACGAACTTTCAAAAATGATGTGTTTAACACCATTCTGAATGCAATTAAAAAGAAAAAAGAGAAAGAAAAAAATGTACGCGAGAATTTGATGAAGTCAGTTTTCTACACTTTAATTTACAAATTTATAAGCAGAATTAAGAAACTGTGCAAACACCATGAATTAATAATGTTGCTAAGCGTGGCTTTCCAAAAGCAAAATTCATTAAGATGAAAGCTCATTAAATGAATGCAATGGTTAAATTTTAATGACGAACAGCGTCCACGTCAAAACACTGAACATTTTTATGTATAAACATCGAAATTTCATAAGGCAAACAAAACAATTTGGTTTCCTGTCCGATTAAACATTCATCTCCTACCATCTGGACCAGAAAATGGGGGAGAAAAAAATAAAATAAAAATAATTTTACCCGAATTTTGCATAACATAAAACTGGTTAACAGGCGATATTTTTAGTTTTATTTTAAAATCTGTCCCGAGACAATATTTTATTTATAATTAAAATAAAATTGTTAAGAGAGAGTGAGCTTAGACATTATTCTTAAGACTGCGGGATGATAAATTTTCTCGTAAAATTTCACCTGCTAATGGCAGCAAATAGCCCTAAAGCTTATAGTAAATCACTATGCGAATTTAGGATAAATTTTTACGCGTGAATGATAAATTTGGTTTAAATTCTTCAAAATGAGTTCTGCTTAATTAATGAAAATAAGTAATCATTCTAATAAACAGGGCTCTTTACTGAAAATTACTGAAAAATAATTTTAAAAAATTACTTAAATTACTGAAATTCTACCTAAAATTCTCTCTAAAAATTATTTTTAGAGAGAATTTTAAGGTATTTTTGTCGTTTTACCTGTTTTTAATGGTATAATTATTACAAAAATAAAGATTTTTTCGTCTTTTTAAACTTTTTAAGCATATGATTATCATTAAAATATATATATATATATCAGTACAGTTGAGTCTCTGTAATTCGGCACTTCCAGTAGTCTGACACTCTGCGAACCACCGTGCCGCTCACATGAAATTTTCATGTCACAACTTGTCCATGTGCGAGAGAGAGAGACTATGTAAGCAAATTGTCAGTCACTATTCATTCGTTGCCCAGACTTGTAGTCGGACTAATTTTTTACACTCAGTACACTGTTTTCTGTAAAAAATTTTTTTTGTTATATCAGTGTTTGTTGTTAATCTTTACATAATGCCATAAATCAGAAAAAATGAAAAAATCGGGATAAAATTGAGGGGTTTGTGGAAGACTTGAACAGCAAGAGCAGTGACAGGAAAGTTTTAATAAACTGAGCATATTCGCTTGCGTAATTCCATTTTTTCCATTAAATATCTACTAATCCGACAAATCTCTGAAATCCGACAAGTTCCGTCCCACATGTGTCGGATTAGAAAAACTCTACTGTATTTTGCACAAATAATATTAAAATTTACTCAAAAATCGAATTAAATACGAAAAAAATGCTTATCATAAAAAATAAAAATTAATAAACTTTGCAGTAAAAGATGCAATACATATGTCAGCGAATAAAACATTCGCCGCATCATTTATTCGTACGAAATACGGTTTAATGCAATGCAATCAAATTTTACTACATAACCGAAATTTTTGGTGATGTTTTTATTACCTTTTTTTTGTTTCTTTGGCATTGCCCCTGGCATACAATATTTAAATAAAAAAAAAAAAAATAGGCGATCCATCGTAAACAGCCTTAATCGCTCAAACGGTCATTTGTTAAAGCGGCAATTTCCATTTTCCATATTTATACACGCCATCAGAAGTTTTTATCTCAGTTAACTTTATAAACTGTTTTCATATTCCGTTCATTAACGAGCGATGAAAAAAAATATATATGCGATAATAAACCGCAGAATTATTAAGAATAATCGTTTTAAATCATTTAGTGATGAAAAATTGTGTACCGAGATACGATATCGCCGTTGTATACCATGCGTGAGTTGCGTGAATAACAACGCTTTACCTTCTATTTCTTTTTTTTTTTTTTTTTCCTGGTGATAGATGCCTATCGAACCGTTCTTTAACATAGGGGAAAGGAATATATATATATATATTTGCCTAAAGTTTTATTTCTGTCATTTGTCAGAGACACTAAAGATGATGGATATTTAAATATCGCTCTGTACAAAAGAAAATTCAAAAGACAGGAAACAAGATTAGTAACGCAAGCTTTTTGGTTAAAATATAACAATATGCACATGAAATAAAAATGTAGTTAAATGTAAATCGAATTTTTATTTTTTGCCTATTAATTAAAAAGCAATAAACTAAATTTTTTGCATAACCATTAGAGATAAAAGTGAAAGACAAACTTCGCCATTCTTTACAACAAAAACGCAAAATTTATAATATATATTTATATTTTAATTATATTTAAATTATAATTTATATTTTTTGACTATTATTTAATACGTCGAGATAAATTTTAGTTATTATTATGCAGAAAAGGTAAACATATAAAAAAAGAAAGTTTTTTTATCCAGTTCGTTTCTCAATATCCTATTTATACACGCATCACCTATTGTGCACTTTTCGGAGAAGTAAAAATAAGAAAGATTAAAATAAAAAAGTGAAAAATAATAATAAATTATTTAATGCAAAGTATTTGTTATTATGCAGATAAAGCTAAATATTTATATAAAATTGTTTTTTTTTTCTTTTGTCGAATTATTTTCGTTATATCCTATTGTAAACATTATGAATGGTAAACACACATCACATAAAATGTAGTTTTCAGAAAAGTAAAATGAAAAAATTAATTTAAAAAAATATAAAATTAATTTAAATTATTTAATATTCCGAAAGAAATTTTACATTTCATTATGCAAATAAAGTTAAATACATATAATAACGTGTTTTTTGTCGGGTTTTATTTCGCTATATCCCACGTAAATATGCATCACCTAAAGTGCAATTTTCGGAGAAATAAAACGAGAAAAATTAACCATTTCTTCGAAATTTATCATAAGTTTATTGGTAATTTTCATTACAACATTCTCCAAATATTTATTTTAATAATTTACATCTAATTATTGTTTTCGGAGACCGAATTCTGTTTTGGTCATTATTACTACGTGTAGTTATTCACTTTCGCATCATCGATCCTTAAACAAGTCTTTTCAATAAAGGAATTTCATATTTACGTAATTTAATTGTTAATTATCCGCAGAGTCTTTTAAATTAAAAACTTTCTATCTTATTTTTTTTAATTTAATGCGGAATTTAATTGTTTTTCCGATAAGTTAAATTTGAATAAGTCCGATTTTATTGTTAGCCATTTCTCCTCTCCTAAAAAAGTCATTAGAGTTTGGGAAAATTTCCAAATCAGTGATAATCATAAAAGCCAAAGAATTATTCATCCCGAGGAATTTTCAAAATCAAATTTTTGAAGTTATTAAATATATGATTCACCGGAAGAGAATAATCCATAAAGGCATTTCGTGCGCGATTGGAAGAAATACGTTGAAAGGAAAGAATTTTTTTTTTGTGTGTGTGTCATCTTAGCTCCTTAAGAAGGAAAAAAATTGATTATCCTGCCGAAAAAAAAGGAAAAAAAAAAAGAAGAAATAATACATCTTCATTTTTCATTTCCAGATAATCCTTTTAAGAAGTTTGAAAAAACGATTATTGTCTAGGAAAGTTTAAAATATTAAATATACAAATATATTTTTTAATGATAATTATACTGATTTGGTATCGTCTTGTTTGCCAAGAGAGTTAATAAAAAATGACGTATTCTGGATATGCAAATGAAGTTAGTCGTATTTATGTCGATGACATCGTTATTTATGTGGATGATATGCCACGTGCATTCATAATTAATGTGGAGCACGACGCACGACACACGACACGTCTGAATCACAGCTGCTACTAAATCATCGTCTCAATCGATATAATTATACATAACATCCATGTCGAGTCTTTTTTTTTTGTAAGAGGAAAGAAAAAAACTTAATCGGAAAGTAAGAAATTTGCATTAGAAAGCTGTTTTAATATTTTTGGATGATTTATTAAATACTGTATATGAGTAAATTACAAGTGATTTATTATTATTATTATTTTAAGTATTTTGGAGAATTTTTCTTGCATTTTTATATCCAAAAAAACTGCATAAATTTTTTTATTTTAAAAAATATTTTTTAATGCTTTTATCTTTTTATATAGCTCGTCTGTGGTATTTTTCTATTCTGTTTTTTCTAGAGCAGTGGAACTCCCTGTTGCTTCTGCACCAGATTCTTCTTGATATTCTTCTGCTGAATGGTATTCGTCCTGTGATAATTCTTCTACATTTTCAGAAGTAATTTTCTCTTCTTCAGGAAAATATTTTGCTTCTTCACTCGAAGTCTCTAATAAAAATGCCATTGAATCCTCTTTATAAGAATCTTCGCATTCTTCTTCAGTAGTTTCTTCCAATTTCGATATTATTTGCTGTTTTAATATAAATTGATCATTTTTAGAATAAATAAATTCAGTTTTTTTCCAATAAAATTATATTAATTGGTTTAAATTGAAGTTTTGCAACCGTTACGGAAGTCACAGGATCGTCTTTGAAAGTCACTAAAAAACAAATAAAAAATAATAATTAACATGATTAAAACTCAGATTAATGCCGAATACACATTTTTATCTTTTTATATACGGATCTATATACAATTTAAGAACTTTAACGTGCTATGTTACGCATTACTAAATTGTTACATAGCTGTGTATGCAGAACAAGTTTTCGAGTTGCATATGTTTATTTATGTATTAAAATCTTCATAATACATCTAGCTCCATCAAAAATTTTAACAAATAATGTCAGTACAGTACAGTACCTGGTTTCTTTGGTTTAACTGGCATAAACTGTTTATCCTGTTGATCATCGTCCTTATTCATTTTCATCCCTAAATGGAGGGGGAAAAACAAGAATTAAATATTGTAATGCATAATATATTTTTAAACATACATTTTTTTATATATTTAGTAACAACTTTGTAAAAAATATCATTATAGAAAGGGAAAAAAATGTTTTGAGAAAAACAGATCCGCCTTTGCATAAAATCGACGTTTTCAAGCGTCAGAAAAAAAGAGAAATGGTAAAGAAGAAGACAAATTTACATATAAATGTTTTTGTTTTTGAGGAAAACACGTTAAATATTTTTTTTAACGCGATTCAAATTTATCCTACCTTCGTGTTTCTTTTTATTCGAGATGGTTTCCTTGACTGGTAAGCTCTTCCAATTTGTTCGACTTCTTATTTGTAAAAACTCGTCTGAAATTATTTTATGTTTTAATTCCGTATTTAAATATGTTTTCTTACAGGTATTTTTCTAAACAAATGTAATTAAAATAATGTAAAATAAAATCTGCATCGCCAAATGATCGCATCGCAACAACAGCAAAGACAGACAGTGATAAGCAATCGAATCTGTCATTATCATAATTCAAAAATTTATTAATTTATCGAAGGAATGGTAAAGACAAAAATTTAATTTTAAATTTGATTAAAAAACAAAACTTCTTTTATTTTTCTTAAAAGTTTATTGTGCCTCCGAAGACTGGCGTAAACAAAAATCGTATATTTACAGCCGCGCCGCAAACTGTAGGCAATTGCAAATTCAGTTATTCCAAATACAATTTAGCATGCAGAAATTAATTTAATCTAATTATTTTACCGATAGTTTTCTGTTTTCTTCTGTCAACTAGAGCTTTCCTCAATTCGATGGCATTTTTTCTGTCTAATTCATCCATTTTTCTCATTTCGTCTTCTATAGGAATTTGTTTTTCTTGATATTTTCTCAAAAGACTAGCACGTTGTTGTTTCTAGACAGTAAATTAAGAAGAAAAAGTTTTTTTTTCTAGTGCAAAATACTAAATACAGTACATCACCATAAAAAGAAATCGTATACAATTTTCTTTCTTTCCTTCTCCTCTAGAATTTTCATGTGTTGATGCTTCTCTTCGTGCTCTTTAATTTCCTTCATCCATTCAAGTAGCGACAGCTGTTTTCGTTTTATCGACTGCACATAAAAAATCATTACACAATCATAGAAAGCCAAAAAATATTTATATATGTATATATATTTATTCAAAACAGAGATATACTCTCTCTTTTATTTCCTTCATTTCCAATAACTGTCTTTCTATACCCATCAGGCGATTTTCGTTCATTGATTCCAACAACCGCTCTCGTTTCCAGTCGTATTTTCTCTTTACTTCAGCCGTATAGAATTTTAAATATCTTTAAAATATACAAAATAAGAATTGGTGAATATTTTTATCTTTTCTATCGTCCCCGATTTGAAAACTTTCTAATTTTTTTTCTACGCTGTTTTTATATGGATCTACGATTTTTCTAAATTGCTGTGTAGCATTTTAAAATTGTTTCAACTAACTTTTTTCTTTCGGCTTCATCTAAATCTCTGAGTTGGCGACATAAGTCAACACAACGACTTCTTCTTTCCTGAATCGAATGATACTCTGAAGAATTCCAGTACTCCTGAAGTCGTCTTCGTTCCAGCATCGCTCTTTCGTACATCATGTTTTCATGCTATCAAAAGACGTATTTTAGCAGTTTAAACATTTTTTTGGAGGAAGAAAATTGAATGTAAAGATCTATAATACCTCTCTTTTTCTATACTGTTTAATTTCGTTGATGTGTAGTCTGTGGAGATAAGCTCTGTATTTATTAAAGTCGTGCAAGTTTACGATGACGCGATTACTTTCCGAGATAAATCCCTCTTTCATCAAATGGCGATAAATGCTCGGACGATAAAAGTAATGACGACAGTTTGGATCATTCAGAGCGTTGTATCCGTTCCATGGAAGATAATGAAGATACGGATCTGTTAAATCGAATTCTTGATGTGGATATTTTCGAAATAGCTAGAAAGTAAAAGGAAGAAGTTTCTAAAATTCTAGTCAAAAAGTCTACATTATACGTATATACTTAGCATCCTGAATTACGGATTGGGACAATTGTCTTGTTGTCATCAAAAATTCCTCCTGTGGTAGTAATCCGACTGGAATTTTCGATTCTAGGATTAATCTAAGCCATCTTGGGAAAGGTTTAAGAGGAGTTCCTCCCGGAAGAGGTTTTATGGGTTGTTTAACGATACCGTATTCTCTAGGAAGATGAAGAATTCTCATTTTGTCGATTGATTTTTTGAAAATCGTCTAGTTATCTTTTTTCCAAAGAAATTTTGTTTAAAAAATGTATTATTACGGAAATTAATTGTTGATTTATAAAACAATAGCATATTTTTATTAATTAATTAATTATGAATATCATTTTTTGTCTGTCTGCAAAATATCACAAAATATTCAAATTTTAGAGGATTATTCCTTATTTTAAAGCTATATTCGCATTAATTTTAATTATGCAGTTCCATTACAAGATAGCAACAGTTCGATATATTAAAAAATGTCATAAAAATTCGTATACATTAATTTTGTCAATTCATCTGATGGAAAAATATTTAGAGAACCAAAAATCGAAGTTCATCCAAATTTTACGTGTCATTCTTTTTCCAAAATATCTGCGTGTTAATTTTGTAATTACATGGAATAATATAAAACACGTGATTAACGTAACCACATGGTTTTCACATGGCTACGCTAATCATAAAGAAAACCACGAACAAAGTTATGAGAATTATTATAGAAGAAGTCTCCTTTTAATCAAAATTTAGTATATGTGCGACTTTTAATTAACTCAAAACAATTAAAAAAAATCAAGATTAATTTTAGTCAATGCCAAAAAAATTACATTACAGTTCGGATTCTTGAAGATTTGATATTTCTGAACTGAATAATATAATCATTTGAATTTTTTTTTTCTATAAAAAACGTCGATGGTGTTATTCATCACTAGTAAAAGCTTTTACCTATATACAGTATTTGAATATTGGAAAAATAGCTGTCAGTAAATTCGAGTCGAGAAACTTACGACTCATAAATTATCAAACGCAGATTGTATTGAAGTATCTCATTAAGAAAATTAAACATAATTCATTACACTGCATTAATCTCTTTACTATTCTGTTATAATTATTGTGAACATTCTCATCATCAGCTCTAAATTTTATATACAATATTTGGACGAAGATGATAAGTTTAACTTTATAGTCGAAAATATTTCTTGCTCTAAATAAAGTGTTATTTTTATCTTACATGCGTTTGGATTTTTTTTTTTTTTTATTGTGATCTCTGATAAAAAAGCAAGTGTAGGAGATTTATAAATATTCTCATTATATTAATATATAAATATATCTCTTCGGTAATCATTAGATTTCAAGTTTTCTGAAAGAGAAATTTGTTTTCCTATTATTTGTCTTCATTAAGTAACCGTTAGTTTTGTAAGTTTGCACCTACTATTTCTGATTGATAATATTGCACATAAGTTCATTAGTGTTGACAGAATATAAATTCTAGAAAAGTTCAAAATTATGTTTTGGAAATAAGATGATTTATTCTTCGTAAAAGAATTGAATATTATAAAATGAAAATTGTTATAGAGCAAGTATCTTCTTGATCAGAATTTATGAAATATCAGATTTTTAATTTCTAAAAGAACAATTTTCGTTCTACAAATCGTGATATTAAAGCTTAACGAAGAATAACTTTAGTCCATTCAGAAAAGTCGTACTAAAATTTCCCTAGAAAGTTCAAGGGATCTTTTTAATAAAAAACATCCCTTGAACTTTCTAAACAATTAAAATTAATAGATGTATTTGCAGTATTAAAAAAAATTCTATCTGCTCTCTGATATAAAAATAATCATTTTTCTAATAAATAATTATTCTGATGATTAATGAATGAATAATTATACATTTTTTTATCAATAAAAATTGATAAACTTGCTATAGAACAGTATATTTGGTGTATTGTTTTATTTTTGAGATAAATTGATTTTTTGTAATTTTAAAGCATTAAAAAATTGCACTTTTTGCTGAATGGATCTTTTTAGAAATATTCGTTAGTATATAATCTGCTATTCAATAAAAGAAATATAAACATTTATTTTAATCTGGTAATGGAATATAATTATAATACTTGTACTATTCATAGAATGAGAATTTCTGATTTTGTTATTCTTTCCATAGAATCAATATTTATTTTGAATACAGTTATTTCGAACAGTTTGCATACTAATCTAGCTTTTAAATTTATACAAATCTTCCATCATGATTTCAATAGAATCGATTAAATAAAATCTAAAGTGGAGTACTTCGGTCTCGGCTAGAACATGGTAGTTGATAGACTTCTACTAGATGACTCAGGATAGAATTTCAGATTCTAATTCTCAATTTTTTTTTTAAATGAGAATTAGAAGCGAGGCAGTTTTCCAACTTTTCTGAAATAGTGGAGAATTCAAATGGCCATTACGAGTCGTCCATACTTGTGATGGAGTCGGCTATCAAATGAAGGATGGTTTCAATGAACCGAATCCAAACCATTCTGAAAAAAATTTGGAGATGTGAGACTCCGAATCCTCCGAGGAATCAAAGCTTTAGGCACAATCGAGGGATCAAGCCCGGTCATCGATTCAACTTTTACAGTTTGTTTGATCTTCCATGAGATATTTTTTTGCCAATGGATGGCGCTACTTCCCAATTTATAGAATTATTAAGCGATAGAGAGAATTCAGGACATGCGACAGTCCGTTCACATCCGTGAAGAGATCAGTTGGAGTATAGATGACGAAAATGAATGGGGTTGGATTCCGGCCCCTTTCCAATGAATAGGGTGGGAACTGGAATTCAACCCGAGCTATCTGGGAAAACCGAACTCTGTGTTACTCGGTCAATTCGTTCATTGAATTTCATTTATATTTAAATGTCCTATCTCACCACGAGTTTGGACATGATGAGCGTTGGAAAATAGCCCTTCCAATTAGTAACTGCTACTTGCAAAACAAATTAAAACAAATGATTCATGCATGTGAGTGGTATGTGGCAAGACATATAATAGTAAAACAATTTAATAATTAGCAACTAATTAAAAAGTGGCATTAAAATATCAAGACGGAAATATCAACCAAAATTATTCATAATTTCCTATTGGATTTATTAAACTTAGAGAAGTAATAATCTGTGTATAAAATATCAAAATATAACTTATATTAGACACTAAATTTTTTTGCATAATTGAAATATAGCAGAAAAAATGCATTGTTGGAAGAAAAAACATCCTGAAAATATATTAAGCTTTATAACAGTCTCCAATAGCAGTAACAGTAATTGTTTATCTTATGAAGAATGAGATAAATTTCTGAATAACGTACACTACATACAGTCCATCAAATGGTTGTGTTAGATTTCAACTTAAACAGTAAAATTGAATCCCGATCCCATTCTTTCAATTTTTAAGGCGACTATTCCCATCCGTTTCTATAGATAAAGAAAGAATTAGAGAACATTCTTTTTTTATGTACTCTATAATCAATTTTGATTATTAACTAGTGGAGCCAATTCAGGTTATAGCACAAGCTATCAACTCCATAGAGAAGTTGTTTTTTTTATCAACAGATGATGATACTTCCCAATTTATTAATTATTAATGGGCGAATACAAGCTTTGTCAAAGGCTAACCTTGTAGTTGACGCTTATTCCTATGGAGAATCAGTTGGACAGTACAGGGCACGGGCTGGGCCCGGATCTCTTAAAAATCTTTCAGAGTGAGATACAAATTTGATCTCTGGTCCTCTTAAGTATAAAGCGAAAAGCGTTTCGCGAGGCCAATCTGGCGGATAATAGAGGATCTCCAGTATTCAAATATTTAATTCTTTGAAGAATGAAGGATAAAGTGAAAAGAATATAGATAAGCATGACAAAAGACTGAACAGATCCTATCAAAAATGTGGTAGGCCGCTAGCGAAAAAGAGGAGCGCCTTACAGTCGCTCTTACATGTGGTGTGAGTCGGTCAGATAATCAATTGGCTCTCTCTCTCTCTATGTGGTTTAACATCACTTTTCATCAATGAGCATTAAACGGCGCAGAATTTCCATGACCACCACCGGCCACCCACACTCTTGATGAGATCGGGTGGAGGATAGGTTCAACGACTAAGCCTGAATTCCTCTTGAAAAATTAGAGATATAGGACCCAAGATATGAACACGGATCCCTCAGGTTGCTGTGCTTCCATCTTGGCCATCCGCCGATTAGTCGGGTTGGCTTGTTATTTAAAGAAATCGTTTTTTGTTAACAAATAATGCCACTTTTTACTCTGTAGAAATGCTAAACGGCAAGGCTAAATAGATCCTGCCGTCGGCCGGATTGGCCACGTGGAAACGCTTTGGCTTTCCACTCTGGACGACCCGAGTTCGAGTCTTGGGTCTCACCCCTTGAAAATATGTATCATTGGGGTCGGGCCCGGCCCGTTGATTCCCCGTCCTCCATAATCCAGCTGACCCCTCTGCAGGGATGAGCAGTATGTGGAAGGGCTTGTTTCTCCCCGTCATTTAGTGTTCTATTAGAATGGAAAGTGGCATCAACTGTTGATAAAAAAATAGGTCCTGCCAATAATCGTCGGATTTGCCGCGTGGAAACGTTTTTGTTGTCCACTCTAGAGAATGTAGGTTCGATTCTCTGGTCCTCTTTTTTGAAAATATTTATCATGAGGTACAGGATCGACTCATCGATCCCGTCCTCCATAATCCGGTTGACATTTCTGCAGGGGTGGACAATTTGTGGAAGGAACCTTCTTTTTTGTATATTTTTCGCTCCTTTTCAATCAGAGAGATTACTAAGGAACGGGGGGCCAGTTCCAACCACGGGCTGAACCCACACTCTCTCTTTTTTTTTTGCTAACAGATGACGCCACTTTCCACTCAGTGAGAGCACTAAGTGGCGGGGCGAAACA
>WUQG02259846.1:0-49886 GCA_011317285.2 Androctonus mauritanicus | reverse complement strand
CGAAAAACGTTAGATTGAAACATTTTAATGTTATTTTCTCCTATTTTTTGCCGGAACCGGAGAAAAAGAATGTTAGAGCGAGGAAAACGTTAGATCGACGAACGTTAGATCGAAGTTTTACTGTACTATATTATATGTTTCAAAAATCTCACTAACAGCTTAAAAAAGGAAAATACCAAAAAATATCCGATAGATTTATAACTTTAGATAAATTTCTTCAATTTTTTATTTTTATTCTAATTATCAATTATCATTCCCCTACTCTTCTGTTTATTTGTCCGTTACATTGTATTTTATTCATGAAATGTACAAATTAGATGTTTTGGTTATGGATATCCGACTTACGATAAAAAATTTGATACTTCACCAAATTAAATATAAAAGGAAATTATAAATAATTTTTATATTATAAATGTTCGAATTTATTAATCTTTCCGATAAAAACAGCTAACGGTATTCTCTTTAAAAATGTTTCAAAGCATTTTTAATCTGCTTCTAATAATTCCATCCACAAGTCAAATATTTAACAGTTTAATATAGAATATAATTAAATTTTAGAAAAGTTAAATGAATAAATTCCAGTAAGCCATGTTTCAAATCATCTCAATCCAAACAAAGACGATAATCATAAAGTCTACGCTTTATAATTGCTGATTAAACAGCAATTCTTAATAAAATTTTATTTAAAATTGATTTTTGATATGTTTATACAGTTGGCTGATGAATTAAATTTTAATTTTCCTCTAATATAAACCTATCTTTGTGAATTGCGTGACAAATCGCTGACTACATGTTTGAGAATATGCATCTAATCATATATCAATATTTATTATTTGCCTATTTAAGTTCTCAATAGTAATTATAAAAAGTATAAAAACTGGTAGAAAGTATAAAAATAATAAATACATCTATGAATCTAAAATAAGCATTAAATATACTCTAATATACAATTCTTAAATCCAAAATAATAATAATAAAATACAAAATGCACAAATTCTATCGAATAATGGGAATTAAAATTCATGATATACTAAAAACTCCTCATATAATGGGTATTATAATCAGCTATAACTCTAACCCCAATCCTTTTGGAGGTTTTAGCCAACTTATATTTCGGAATGTATATATATTAAATTATTACAGAATAGATTCTGTTGCGGGATATTAATTAATAGAGAAAGGATTTCCAGATTTAAAAAGCCATTTAAATATTTTATGTGTATTTGATGTCATGATAATCCGTAAAATTTATTAAATTATTACAGCTAATTAAATGCATCGTATCTTTATCGGTTAATTTTATATCTGTATAATTATTAATCTGCAGATTATACGTATAGCTTTAGCTAGATTATAATTGGAGGGTGTTGATTAAATAATAAGATGCAGCAGAATATATATAGACTATATATCAAATATCATTATAATATATAATGATATTTTATATATATGTCAAAATTTTATTTAGAAGTAATATTTAAATTACAGTAATTTACTTCTTTTCAAGTTAATATCATAAAAAGCAAAGGTTTTCTAACATAGAAATATTATGATGAAGTTTTGAAAATGATCGAAAAAATACACCAGTGATTATAAATCAAATACAATATTGTAGACACTGACTGCATTTTACTACAAGAATCATTACAGTAGAAATTCAAATCGTTATAACTTTCGTTCTATGACAATTATTAATAATCTAATATTTTATTAGAGAAAAAAAATTCAATAAGAATATCGAATATTAAATTTAAATCTTTAAATTTAATTAATAAAAGAACTAGAGCAATTTGGAGACTTCAAAAATCGGAAGCAAAACATAGTTTATTCTTTCCACTGTCTCCTCCTCCGCAGTTGTAGCTGCGCGTCACTTCGTTCAACCAATTTCGATACTGTATTTCTTTGATGACGTAAAGAGTTCCTGAAAATTTCAGATAATCGGATGAAAATAAAGAAAATAGAGATACTTTCTCTATAAGCACCTTCGCAGTTCACGTCGTTCCGGAAAAGAAACATTATATATTGAAATTTTTGAATAGATATGTCTTCTACTAAAATCCTTGTAAAAATTTCGAGCCAATCGGATCAAAACTAAGGATCTAGGAATCTCCTAATTTTGATTTGATTGAATCAAAGAATTCTTTTCAAATTTTATCGCTCAACGATTTCGATCAAATTTGGAATGCATGTATTTTATGTATTTGAGATTCCTTAAGAATCTCAAATAAATTTCTCTTAGGATAATATTGAAAAAAATAAAAAGCGAATTTAGTGGGTTATCATATTCTCATTAGAGGCTTTATAGAGAAATTGTTTTCACCTAAAAAATAAATAATATACATTATATTCAAAATGTAAAAGCTAAGTCAAGTATAGCACCGACAATTGGGAAGTTTAATGTAATTTAGATGCCGCTACTTTGTTGTTGATTTAAGAAAGTAAACAGTACTGTCAATTCAAATAACCATTTCTAAATTGTAACAAATATTCGAAATTTTTATTGGATTATTTTTTATACACTAGATTCTTTTTGTAAAAAGAATCTAGTGTATAATATTATTATACTATATTATGAAAAAGTAGAATAATTCAGCAAAAAGAGAACCGTGAATAAATTAAACATCGCAATTAAGTTTTAAAATATTTATATTTAAATGATCAAATTTATTTGACTAATTTTGCCTATATATATGTGTGTGTTATTTTTTCGTTTTAGTTTCGTCATGTATTTTGTTGGATGGATTTGTTTCGCTTCTCTCATATTAGGCGAAACAATAGGATCGGTTGAATTTGAAGATAGAAAAAACGAAGATAGTATTAAAGACGAACAAGTTAGTTAATAATTAAAGCAGTTCTTTAATTTTCATATTTTTGATAATTTATTTTAATTGTTAATCTATTTAAATATTTATTCATTTTATATATTATTATTATTTTTAAAATTTAATGCTTTATATTTTCTAGCAATTTAATAATCTAATTCGATTGATTTCAAATCCTTTACAAAACTCGGACGTTCAACTAATTCAAAATCTGCAACAACTAAGTAGCAATTCTCAAACAGCCGAAGAAAATATTGACATAACACCGGGTTTTGTAGGTACACGTGGGAAAAAGAATGAAGTACAAGGAACTTCAAATTCCGATATGGGAATTTACCAGAAAGAAAATAATATTTTATCCGAATTCTTTTCAATTCCTAATAAAAAGCAAATTGTGCCTCCAGGATTTATAGCTGTAAAAGGAAGACGTCAAATAGTACCTCCAGGTTTTGTAGCAGTTCGAGGCAAAAGACACGATATAATTCCAGGCTTTATTGTAAATCGAGAAAGACGAAATGATGGCTCGGTGGCAGTTCTAGAAAAGAGGCAAAATTTAGATCCAGGATTTATTGCCAGTCGCGGAAGACGAAATAATCTTTTACCTGGTTTTGTGGCAGTTCGAGGTAAAAAACAAGATGATATAGATCCGGGATTTATTGCCAGCCGTGGAAGAAGAGATAATCTTCTACCTGGTTTTGTGGCAGTTCGAGGGAAAAAACAAGATGATATAGATCCAGGATTTATTGCCAGTCGTGGGAAGAGGAATGCCATTATGCCTAGTTTTATGGTAATTCCAGAAAGAAGCAAAAAATTACCATCCGATTCCATAGCAGTATATAGAATGGAAAATAAACCATCCGAACTTATAAAAATTCGCAAGAAGAGACAAATTCTACCTTTTGTTACAACAACGACTAGTCGAAGAAAAAAGGCAGAATTTCTGTTCGATATTCCGTTGTTATTATTATCAAAAAATCAAAATCTGATCGACAATCCAAACGAAAACTTAGAATATGATTTTTCTAAAAGATTTGACGAAGTTCCTCCAGGATTTGTAGCAGTCAGAGGAAAGAAAAAATCTGAAGTTAGATATAAAAATATTATTAGTGAAGATACGCATTGCCCTAAAGTCATAAATTTATTATGCCAATGGATTACTGCTACAAGAGAGTAATTCTTTAAAATAAAAACTCTTCGTTTTTTCATGAAAAAAAAGAGAAATAAATAAGTTCAATGCATTCTTTGTTATTAAATATTTATTTGGAATTTTAAACTCAAACTGATGGCACGGAATTGTTTTAGATAGAATATGTTATAGTTTATTAATTTAATTTTTTAATTCGAGAACATCTTACAATTTACATTACCATAACATTAAATGCAACATAAAGTAAACTTTAGACTTATTCAAGAATTGATTTACCAATTAAAAGTTTAAATCAATAGATTATTAAATAAATGATATTGTGTATATTTTTTCTATCTAAGATTTAAATTAATCATTTATTCTCAAAAAATGTTTTATTCTCTGTTCGAATGCTTAGGTAATGTCAACTGAAACTACTCGACGAATACAAACCAATTGAAGAGCAATAGTCAAGTAAATTCAACTTTCAATTTAGTTAATTTGTATTAAAAATAAATGAAATTCTCTTTAACTAAAAAAGAACCGAGGGTAATCAAACTGCCAGTAAACAGAAAACTCACATTTACATAAGCTATAATCGTCAAATGACTTTATCTAGAAGATTGAATTATTTATGAAATAAATTATCTGGTTTGAATGACTTTTTTTTTCGTTAAAAAACAAAGTATTAATTGATAAAAACTTCCTTTGTTTGATCGTTTCAAATATTTTACTATTCAAATTTTAAAATATCGCGCTATTTTTTCCATAATTTATTCTGCCAATTTATAAAAATAATAATGACGATACAATTTTAATTTTAATCGAAATAAATAATTAAAAAATCTTTCTTATAAATTTTTGTGCTTAAATTTATGCAAATAAATATCAGAAATTTGTTCGCCCATCCATTCAATAGTTTTAAAACTATCGAGTGATTTATAAATATATCATCAACGGATTATTAATCAAATAATTAAAAACCATAATACGCTTATTAATACAAAGATTTCATTCTTTTCTTATATACTATTATTAAAAAAGAAGCGAAAATAATTGGACTTAATTGTTTATTTAAAAAAGTATACTTCGTAATAAAGAAATATATTTCATTATTTAAAAAAAATCAGATATACTAATAAATTTAAATAAAATCTAGAATAAAAATATAGGGTCTTAGAGACAATATTTAAAATAAGACATTAATTATATCTACTCCAATAATAATTAAATATTGCAAACAAAGAATCACACTATAGCAGAAAAAATTTTTTTCTGGTTTGCATAAATTATAAAGACCAAAGAAATGATTAAAGAAATATAGAAGTTGAAAGCAAATTAATTTACATCTAATATAAATGTGTATATAAGTAAACAAATTTATATTGGTAGCATCACTTTCGAATATGATCAACAATTAACGACTCTTATCACATGTTCAAAATTCTTAGAAGACTAAAAATTATTTGTGATATAGTTTGATTTTATATTTAATACTCAAGACTTCAAACAGATATTTTCAATTAAACAATCGATATATAATTCTCAAATTATTATAGTTTTTGATATTCGTTCTATTTCGCAAGCATCTTCTTCGAAATACCAGAAAGAATATCATTTTAGAATTTGTGGTAAATCCGTTGCTTCGACCTCTTTTAATTTAAAAAAACATCCGTAATATCGATAGATATTAATTAAAAACATATTTTAAATTTTGTAAAAATAAACGAATTAAAATAAAATTATAAGAATATTCATTTAATGCTCTTTAAATTGTATTAACGCGAAACTTTTGAAAAAAAATAAATTTTATAAAATTTATAATTATTTAAGATACAAATTCGAAAATATTTTTACCGATCTTAATTAAATTTAACGAAGTTAACTAAAATATAAAATTTCATTTATTTATTTTGAATAAGATTTCATAATTAATAGGAATATCGAATGTGATCAAATTATATATCGAGGAATAAAAATTTGGTTATATTATGACTATAATGTACCAAAACTGTAAAAACCTGATACGGACTGATCTTCTTTGTGAAACGAACATCTGGATTGAAGAGAATTATTCACTTGTTGAATATTATTATAGTTATTAAAAAATCATTAAACAAATTTTTGAAACACATCCATACCAAATATACATGAATACTGTATATGATAAAACAACTCTAATTGGAATGTTATGAATATATATCCGTAAGAATATATATTTATTATAAATTTGAGATGTATGTTAATATTGTTAAATTATTCTATTTTTCACACGCTATTTATTTTTATTTTGATTGAAGTAATTATAAATAAAATGAAGAAACTTTCTTCAACTTAAGACATTTCGGTAATCGCATTATGTGTGGGTATAATACTGCCTGAAGTTTTTATATCTACCAGATTATATCGAAGAATGTTAACTGAAAACATAACAGAAATGAGAATCGGATAATCGATACTATTAAAACATTTCGAATGAACTAAAATCATGTTATAAAGTACTAAAATAATCATTTTAACGCTTTCCAATATGATATTTTGTAACATTTTTACTATTTTCTTACAATGAAAAAGAGAAAAACTATTTTTTTCGTATTAATTTCTTTTTATAAAAAAATATAAATAGATTTACTTCGTATGTATTGGGCCGTTTCTAGTTTCATCTTAAAGAATAATATATAGAAAATATCCAGCAGGAATTTAAATAATATTATTTTAAAATATAAATTTAAAAAAAAAAACTCTTTTCTTATGATCCTCTTCGGGAGTAGGCCTAATAAAACTATTTGGGTCAAAAAAAATATTTCATTAAATATTTTAAAACTCGAACGTAAATGCGAATTAAATTATAATTTTATTATCAAACATTGAAATTGAATTATTAAAAATTTTCGAGTAGAAAATATTTTAATTTGCGCGAGGAGATATTTAATCAGATGAAAGTTTTATGCAAATTAATTAAATAATGACTTTCTTTTCTTGTTATTTTAGTATTATATCTACATGATAACCAGTTTAATCATTAGAATTGTATGTAATCAATTAATGTGGGCGAATTTAATAAGAGATGTGTTATTTGAGCAAAATTATGTAGATGGATTATTTTTTTTAATAAATTTAGTAAAGTTCCTAAAATAATTTGTTGTTTGTAATGTTGTGATCACGTCATGGAAGATCAAAGGTTCTTGGAAATGAAATTTATCCATCTTATCCATTAACTTATAGACGGTGAGAATGAAAGAGTAAAATAGATTTGTTATAACATTATAATGAAACCTATTGGTATAAAGAGCATATAAAAACATTCTCCTTCTCTCAAAACAGAAGAAGAATAGGAGGAGCGAGATAGTAAATAGAATGTAAGTTGTCTACTGGAAATGTATTTATTTTTATCTTATCATTAATTAATTTTAATCGATTTTAATTTTCTTTACCAGTTTCTTTTTTTCATATAAAAATATATTTTTATATGAAAAAAGAAACTCGTAAAAAAATAAATATAAGGTTTATTTGATTAAAAATGGAAATTTTTCTTAACTGTTATGGTCATTAAGAAAAAATATTTTTAAGTCATTTGTTTCATTTAGAACTGAATGATTTTTTTTTTTTTTTTTTTGGCAAGACAATTGACGATACTTTGCAGAAAACATTAATTCTGGAAGAAATATGATAATTTATTAAACGATGACAGTATTTTTGAAAAAAATTATGTTAAAGGAATACTTTTAAACTGAAAAATTCGTTTGATTCGAGTAAAACTATGTAAGACAAAAAATGTATCGATTAAGCGAGTTTAATTTATTTTTTATATAAAATTAATACAGATTTAGACTATTTAATAGTTTAACAAATTTTTTTAAGATTCATAGAGATTAGAGATTTTTAATTAATTAATCTTAAAATGTTTGAATAAAAATAGATTTAGTAAGTATTTTATTTTGCATCATAGATGTTTATAATTTCCTAAAATGTGGAAAAGTGAAACAAACAAGAGTAAAATCTCGTTCAATAAGTATAAATTTTCTATTTAAATAGCGATGATTTTTGCTTAACTTTCTATGCAATAAATGTTAGCCATAACGCAAATATATTTAAAAATTTTTTAATAACCACATTTTGAACTTGGAGAAAGTTAAGATATACTATAACTTTAGCTCTAAACGTTGCACATATTTGTAACTAATAAATATCTTTTGTTGAATAAATTTTAAAAGTTTCATTTGATTTTAATAAAAATTGCTTTTATTCCTGCTCTTCTATTCATCAATAGTATGATTATCGAAAAAAGTTGATATTACTAAAATATCAGGTAATTTCTATATTTATAAGCAAAAATAATAAGACTGTCTGTTTAACAACATTTTTTATTCCTTACTAAAGATTATTAAATCAAAACATTTTAAAAATCTAGAATGAGATAAATGTATTTCTTAATCAGGCAATCTTAATTAACTATAACATTTATATATATGTTAATATAAAAATGTTATAGTCAATCAAGATTGTATACGAAAATTTAAGAATATTTGTTTTATAAATTTCCATGGAGTAAAGTAATGATAATACCATCGAGTAATGAACATATAAGCATTTTCTAAACATAAAATATGTTTTAATACACAATATAAAATATATTCTTTGCAATTATTTGTTTGGAAGCAAACATCAAAATTATAAAAGCTGAAAAAAAATATTTTAATCCATGTGGAAACGTAAGAATATCGTATTTTATAGCAGCCTGATGGTTTCGCTGCTATATCATTAATCTAGTTTATATGATACAAATTATTTATATTAGCAGATTTTCATCCAAATATAGCCAAATGATTCTATATCGTTTTAAAATCTATTTAAAATGTTAGAAACTTTCTATATTACTTATAAAATTGTTTTGAAATCATAAAATTCATAATTTAGTTTTCTGTAAAAGAAATTTAGAAGAAGTTACTTCCATCAATTTTCAGACATATTATAAAATTTCTATGAGAAAAGAAATACTGGAAAAAATGCCGGATTCCTGTAGGTTTACGTTAAATGTTTTATTATTTTCATTTAAAAAAGCATTTAAAACGACTAAAACTAATAGAAATAAATTGTTTATAAAAACTGAAAATTTTTTTGATCAAGCTAAGGAATCACTTTCGGGCATGGTCCCATAATATTGTACATTTATTTATTTAAGTACTGCACATTTATTTTATTGCAACCGTTAAACATTAGAACAAAATTTTAGGTACTATAATATACAGAATTATATATTAAAGTTCTGAAATGTGTTTCGTTCTATAGATTGCATGATACCAGTATTTCCAAATTAACGAGGGATTTTAATACGGTATTTGGTATTAGTTTGCTATCTTACTATGCAATTAATAAATCATTAATAAAGAGTCGGAGAATTGGGATACCCAATTTTCTAACTCTTATTAATGGTTTATTAATTAGTAAGATAACTAAACATATGCGACTAGCATCATACCAGCGGAAAAAAGAAACTACCTTTTAGTGTCTTTTTTCCGTTGGTGAACTTCCACATTTCTTTAGGCAGAATCCTTTCTCTCTTTTCCATGCCATTTTATGTACCATTTCCATTCCATACAGGAAATGTCTAGTCCCTGTAGTTGATCAGTATTGTTGCACCTCGAATATTGCCCAATTTTCTTAAATGATTTCGAATTTGGTGCATGCACTGTCTTCCCATTTTATATTCGTGTTTTTTTTATTCAGCATTTCCTATGCTAATGATGATCTATTTCTATTGTACTGTATTTAACATCAGATAGGACCTACATATTCTAATAAACTATCTTTCAATATTCATTTTGATATAACAATCTGTCAGATCATCCATTATCCGATATACTCCTGCTGGGTCTCCATGTCTTCTTTTCTCATCGTTTCTAATGATCTGGAATGCATTGTTATAGTTTGATAATTATTTTGAAGCTTATATTGTCTTCAAGTAATTTTTTAACTGGTTTAGAAGCCGCGTGTTTGATAATGCCAATTATACTTGTTATAATTTGGTTAATTGCCTAGTTTTCTTTTTTCTTTTTTTTTTTTGATGTTACGGTCGATTCTATGAAATTTATTTTGTGTGTATACCTTCTTAAAATATTCTTCTTTTAGTGTTTATAATTCATTATAGATGTCGCGATAGTGCGTGTTAAATCTAAATGCTTTGTGTATCAAAGTATACAAGCTGTCAGTTTTATAAATTTCATTGTTGGAAATTATATACTCGGTTCTCCCACTCTTTGTCAATAATCTATTAATTGAACAGTAAGATAACTATCCAAAATCACTTATTTAAAATTCTTTGTTAAATGTGTAAATATGGATTTAACGCAATCTACCGAAAGAAAAAAACATTTCAAAACATTTACGTGTCATTACGCGTATTATTTAAATTTCGTTCTAATGTTTAATGGTTGTAGTTGTAATCTAATATACCCGATGATGGGTCACGTCCTAAACTACTTCTCTTATTAAAACATTTTTTGATATTTATAAATAATTGTTTACATTTTCATAAAAGAACCAATTCAAGTAGAGGCCAAAATGTTATTATTTTATATAAAACCGTCCAGTTACTATAAATATGAGATATTTGCTATTATTTAGAAATGCCATTTAGTCAAGTTTATTTTATTAAAATTTAGCTATTTTGTTATAATTTAGTTATTTCTTAAATCGTCAAGCGAATAACTAGATTATAACAAATATCTTAGTTTTTCCACACTATACTTGACTTATTTTTACATATTATTATATGTTTTCGAATAGATGTCATTTATATTTTTCTTTTAGATGGAAACAATTTCTTTATAAAAGGCCATTAAAGAACAAGATGCTGAATAGAGTTGAGCTATGTTGAGTTGAACTTCATGAATTGATAACACGTTATTAAATATATTTTTTATTTTTAGTGTAATTGTGCTGAAATTCTTATGGGACGTTAAATGATATAAGAAAAATTTGTTATAGTGTGTATATCAGTTAAGCGATCCAATCTGATGAAAGGATCCCTATGGTCTATTTGCTTTACTTTCTATTTTACTGTTATTAGTCTGAAATTTTTAAACATTAAATTATACAAACATTATCTGTAGTATATTTCTGATTTAATCGGATTTAATAGAGGTGTTCTTTTCCTATTTTTCTGAATTTTTTCTTGATTAAATCAAATTTTTTTAGGAATTTTTAAGTAAGCAAAAATACCCACTCAAAAACGATTGAACGATACTACTGGTAAAGATGTTATGAAGAATGGATCCCATTCCCATGCTCGTTTTAAGATTTCCATAGGTCTTAAGAAATCTTACATTCGATATTATATTTTATAGTTTTTCCTATTTTCAAATCATTAAGATATTTTTAAATTTCGAGCATTTTCAAAGGCTCCTGAAAAATCTATAGGTCCTAAGTACTGTGTCTATTGTGTCTAGTGGATAAGATTAGCCTATCTATATTCCTCTCTTTATTTTTATCGATTTGCCGTAGATCTTAGATAATCTACCAAACATCTATAGCTGATAAAAAATTTCATTGAAACTGGATAAACGACTCAACTTTAGAGATATCTACAAAGAAAAAGAAGAAAACACACTGCTTTTTTAGATTTTTTAAATGCTGTAATTCATTTCTCAATTCAATTTGAACCTATATCCAATTCAATATCTCGAATATAAGATCAATAATAATGAATATCGTATGAACGATACAAACAGTTAATTAAATAAGATAAATAAACTACGATCGAAGTAAATTTCAGCTGGAAATAAAAATCAAAAATTAATAAGACAAGAAAAACTGTTTGATTATATTCTAGTTAGACTAACACCATTTTGTATAGTCTTCAAAACAAAATCTTAATTTCTACTACAATTACTATATCATGCTATATTTTTACATTTATTTTATAAATTAAAATTAAATGAAGATTTTCCCGAAATCAATATAATAATTTTCTATAGATAGATGCGGTAAATAAATAATAATTATTAATTTTTTATAATATGTAACTTTTTGTAAAAATGAAAACCTTTTTTACTTCTTTTGGATTTTAACTTCAGAACAGTAAATTTTCATCGCTTTGATCACTATTTCTGTATATTATTGTACAGCATAGTGTATTTTCAGCAAATTTTATATCTTATTATAATTCCTTTTATAAAAAAAAACGAACTATTTTTATAGATTAATCAATAAAACTTATCACAAGTTGAAAGATCTAATGGTGATTCGCACTACGAATATCCAATCCGTTTTTTATCCAGATTATAATGTATAGTTGTAGATACTTTGAACGTTTTATACAAATTTTTGGACCATAATCCACCAATTATTCTTAAAAATTTCGCTATTATCGATATTCGGAAAAATTCCATATTATAATTTTTTTTTAATCTCGCATCGTTTTTAATTGTTTGAATATCAAGAAGTTATTTCCATACACTTTATAAATGTTTTTGATAATATTTTCGAACTATAGTACAGTATTTGAACTTATATAATATTATCTGTAGAAATTCACTTTGTTTATATTAATTTAAACAAGTGTAGGAAAAAAAATATTCTTTAGGTAGAGAGATCAGTTTATACATACTAACAAGTAAATCTAACACACCAAGTAATAATTTGATGCGAAAATGTTTTATTTCGTTAAATTTTATCCTGAATCTGAATAATTTTTAACGTTATACACATTCGAAAAATTTAATGTAGTGTAATATCAAAATAAAGTTTTAAATAAAGAAAATCGCTATCTGTTCTAGTTCATGGCAATTCTTAGTAATAAATATACGATTTTAGATCTTTCCTATATAATTTTCCCTGATATCGAGAGAAGTAGTCAATATATCTTATTTGTTAAGAATAAAGTAATACTTAGGTCTACTGAAAAAGACTCGTGTAAAAAATAATGATAATTAATATTTATTGCAATTTAGAAATGATTACAGTATACTTTATTCGAAATTTAATCGAAACCGCTGGAGTGATTCGACTTCTAGAGATTCTATAGTGAAGAAAGAAAAGGAGAAAAACACTTTTCAGTTGGTTTTTTTTACTTTTTAACCCATGTAGTTATTTTATAGTTCGAAATTGACTATAAGTCTGTCTTTATAGTCTATTAAACATTTTTCACCAATAAAATTGTCAAAACATCAATAATTAATTTAGAATCAGAATAAATAGCATTAAATTTGGTTTTTAATTATTCTTGTCATATAATAATGATTCAATGATTATATAAATCAATAGCCGAAAATTAAATAAGTCATTTCACATAAATTAGGAGTTGTAACAAACTTAGTTTGAATCTATAATCGTTGAACAATATTGTTATAACTAGAAACTGTTATAATACAGATCAAACTAGGTAGTCTAGTTAGTCTTATAAATACGGTTAGTTAACTGTATTGTTAGACTATTACTGGTAGAGAATAACGCAACAATAATTTACACACACACATTGTGTCGAAACCACAGAATCTAAATTTGCTGAAAACAAATTGCAAATAAATGTCAGATATATTCAGTTTCAATTATAATTAAAATCAAATAATGTAACTTACATTTAAAACATTATAAATTTTAACTTAAATATTTTAAATTTTATTATATAATGAAAAAAAGATATTTTCTATTTATCGGAGATATCGAGTATAAAATTTCTGAAGATTAAAGGCGTAGTGAGTAAGGAAGACACAAATAAATAATAATAAGTGGATTCTACTTCTGCCGCTACTTTATGAATCATTAAACATTATCTTTTAATAAAGCCGTAAACAGAATTTTTAAAAATGAAATATTAACGTTGCTGTTTTTTAAAATATTGAAAAAACCTTAGAAATTTGTATAAATTTTTAAAATTGATTTGCATCTTTCGACCAAATAAATTGATCAAAACATCTTTTATATTATTTAAATGATACTTTCATTACGAATTTAGATTTGGAAAATTGGATTCTAATCTATTTGATAAATAGATAAGTTTTGAATTCGCTGTATTAACAAATAAAAGAGATTGGAATTATTCGTGGATCTACATTAACTCAATACTTTTGTGTCGATCCTATTTTTCTTCTTCTTACGATATTTGTAGATTGATTATATTAATTAATCAATATAATTACATCAAACATATAACCAAAACGTATAATGGCAAAAATCAGAGTCGCGTGTGATATAATTATTACTAATTGTGAGAATAAAAATCATTTTTTTAAAGTTTATATTTCGCCTACTTCAATAATCCAGAAATCTTGTAGCTTATAGATGATCTCTTCAGAATTACCAATTTAGTTACTGTTTACTATTTCTTATGAAAGTTATATTAAAATAATATACTGTATATATATTTTTCTATAGGACTGTCAATCCGAATATTTGTATTAAATTATGCGAAACAAGAGATGAATTTAAAATCGACATTAAGATAATCGCTTGGAATGATTTACATGGCTGATTTTTAATTTTAAGTAGACTTTTCACCAAAGGCTTATAATTTGGGTACTAATTGTTTAAACTGAATACCTTGGAATAAAAAAACATATTCTACGGTTCATCCATTGTACATTATGGAAGAAACGTTATTTTACATTCTTTAAGAATTCTATTTTGATATTTTATCCATAGAAGATCATTTTCAAACTATGATTATTCGATGATAATAGATTTGCAATTAGGAATCCAAAGAACAGGACCGGGCCGACTAAATGCGATTTTGAAAGGCAAGCTTTAAAAAAGGGCGCCTTTTAAAAATTTTTCGAAAAAATCTAAATAATGAAAAATAATCTACTTAAACAGCGTTTTTTCGTGTCTGGAGAGAAATGTAGTGTGGCCCACTCTGGCTCTCAACTTCGTATAAAAATATAATAAAGATAACTTTCAGTGCAATAAACGACAAAACTAAAATAATAATAAATCTTTAATTTAATTGAAAAAACGCATTCTGTTTATTTTTAATTAATCTCAGTTTTATAGCGACCGATAAAACGCAGTCAGAATATTTCTTCTATTTATATATTATTACGAATTTTGTCACATCAATATTTGTTTGTTCTTCATTTCATATTTTTACCATTGGTTTGGGCGCCTATATCAATCCGGCGTCTGAGGCGGTTGACTCGCTGCCTCATCTATGGAACCGGCCCTGCCAAAGAAGCGTATTCGATATAAAAAAATGATGTAATTCGTACATAACATTATTCAAAATACCTAGTTGCGTAGCCTATACTACTAGGCTATCCATATCCTAAAATACCATTCTTATTGAAATTTTATTTAATTTGTATTAAACATTTACATCTTTCTTAATGCGTAACCATTGTCAATTTTCCTCGAATTAAAAAGAATGATTAATTTTACGGTACAGTATTTAAAATTTCTAGGAAAATTTCATTATAGAAATAATAAAATCAATCCTAATTCTAATATTTCATTCGTTTTATAGATATTATCAATACCTGTACAAATTAATTATTTTCAGATATATTTTGCTCCTAATTAATAACTTTTTTAATGAAGTAATCTGTTCATAAAATTATTAATTATTATACGAGTAAAATTGTTGACTATTTAATTGACATACCAATAAATAAAATTTCCAACACATTTCAAAATTTATATCCGCCATATAATTTAATCGAAACTGCTTTATTTTTAAAATGTAGTTATGGATTAAGATTTTAAATTTTTACATTTTATGATAAACAAAATAGTTCTCTATGATTCGCTGTCGATAAATTTTAAAATTTGTTTATTTTTCCATGATAAATATATATTCTTACACCTATCACATCCATATACAAAATAAATTATTATTTTTTAAATATTGCGATGCTATTTCTTTTTTCAAAAAAATAGTTATAAGTGGATATTTATTCACTTTGCCCGTCCGCTCGTCTCTTCGCCAGATACTTTAAAAACTAAATATTACAGTGCATTCAAATTCGTGCTCGATACTTGGCGATACATATGCTTCTTATTATACAAACTACGTGCCTGTTAAATTTTAGGCGCTCCGGCCATCTCGTTACGAGATGGGAATGGTTCAAAATAAGAATGGTGGTTATTCGAAACATTAGAATTTAATATATTTGAAACTATTTGTTCTCCGTGAATGATATTATTAGGCTTCTCGAGTTAGTGACGTGTTACGCGTACTTATAACGATTGGAATTATTAATTCGTAATCTAATAGTCTCGCTCAAGATTGATTGGCATCTCTAAATTCCAGCCCATTTAGCTCGATAGTTAAGGCAGGGTTAATTGTAATCATTTGAAATGATTTTCAATATACTCTATAACAATAATCTTATGTAATTTCTTTTACCATCTGTATAGCTGTCCGCAAAATATTGAAGAATTTTGAAATTTTAGTCTATCGTTCTTCTTTTATCCAAATATTAATTTTAAAAGCTAAGTGCTCTGATTAAAAATACCAGTGTTCAAAATTTAAAAAAAAAGAAATGCTTATATAGTGTATCTGAAACTATTTTTATATGAAGTATACCATAGTATGATGATGATAAAACTTTTTTTAAATGGTTAGTTACAATGACAAAAAGTTTAATTATTTAAATACATTTACAATTTATTAATTTCGGTTTGAAACTAAAAAGAAATTTCATAATCTATATAATTTTTGTTTAAAACATTTTTAAGAAATAAAAAATTCATACTTTTTATTCGTTAATGAAATTTTTCGCTTCGTACAAATCTTTATCGGTAATAAAATTTATTATTAATAATAATTAAGAAAACTGAATTTAAAGAAAATTCTTAAAAAATTAATAGAAATTATTGAAAATTTATGAAACTAAAACTGTTAACCCCATGAGCTATTATTTCATTCAAATTATAACAGTTTAAATCCACTTTTGCATAAATGTTATGTTTTCTTATTGTCCAGTTTATACGATCAGTGGAGTGACCTTTGATAAATGTCTCATCGGTTAGATATTTCAAAATTAACAAGTAAAACCACAAAATATATTCGAATGATATCAAATTATGGCTGCATAAAAGCAATAATTCTTAATCTTTCAATATTTTTACAGCTATTTGTTTTAACTTTATGGTTTTCTGTTTTTTAGAGAAAACACAAGAATTGATTAAGTTTTGATATAAATAATTATTAACATTTCAAAATTCTATTATAGCGCATAAAATATGTGATAATTTAATGACTTTTTAAAAATATTTATTCATTAATATATTCAATTTTCAACTTGTAAAACACAAATTATAACGCTACACATAAGGTCGAAGTAACAATATTATAATTTCATTAAATATCCGAATAGGACAATACTATCAAAAATTTACGATTAAAGATTACATTTCCAATTATCCTAACAGAAAATTACGAACTTGAAACTAAATTCCAAACAGAAATAATTAAGTTGTATGGTCCATATTTCGATTAAAATTGATAATTTACACTAAAAGGCTAAGCATAAAATCGTTAAAATTTTTACTTTCTTCAATTTTATCAAATTTACTTATATGTATATATAATAAAATAAATTTATTGGAAAATAAACCAGATAAGAACTTGTTTTTAAATATAAGATAAGCAATTTATCTTCTTTTTAAAATGTTTGTTATCATTTCGTAGCAGCTTCGTATAAGTTAATTAAAACTAAACCGTTATCGACTCGTTAGAAATAATTCAATTAAAGTTGAAATTTTGTGAAATTATTAACATCTAGTCAGTAACTCTAATAATAGTTTGCTTTGCTCGTTTCATATAATATATTCTATTAGATATAATAGATCACTCCATGTAAGAGATTATGATTTGCCTAGCATCTAGTAACTCTGCAATTAGAACCAACGAAATGTTAGTGATATCAATGTTAACGAACCTGACAGGCACCATTATAGAATTATTACTATTACATACTTACTGGATATTTATAGAAAATGTTAATTGATTGAATGCTCTTCCTTTCCGTTTTTAAAATTCTTTGCCGTTATAAAATTTTATACATTATTTTATAACATTAAATGTAGCCAGTGTAATAAACATTTTTTTATTGTTATAATTTTATATAAAATGGAATTCTCAATAAAAAAAAAGATAACCACAATATCTACATATCTGTATATTTTATTATAACATCAATATGAAAAAAAACATCAGATATATCCTAAGTAACAACTGGATCCAGTTTTTTTTGTCGTTTTATCATTAATGTTGTTCTTATTTTTTGAGAATTTTTATATGAAAATTGAAAAGCATAAAGTATTTTATTACTGGATTTTTGGCATAATAGTATTTAATCAATATAATTTAGGAATTTTCAGCGTGAAAACTGTAATTGCTATCATAAAGGCAACTGTAATTGCCATACTTGGTCAGAAAATAATTATACCATCAGTATTTTCTAAAAAAATAGATCAAAATTCATATTTTTAATAATAAAATTGTGTATTATTAAATTTATCTGAATAATGATAAAAATTTATCATCATTAAACGAATATCGGTAGAGGAAAGTAATTTTGTTATTGTTAATTGATAAAATAAAGAAATTATTTATCACAATTTAAGTTTTTATTTACTGTTTGATAAATTAACGTATTTTATTCAGAAAATTTGTATTTATTCTGGCTTGCGTTTGAATCCAAAGATTCCTCTTAAGAAATATTTATGTGTTTTGAATAATATAAATAAACTACCTTACCTATGATTCTGAATTTTAAAATGTAAAAATTTTTGTTTCTAATTGTTTTGTAATTGATGAAATAAACTGTAGATCAAACTAAAATGACTAAATTATCTATAAATAACTTGCAGGCTTTTCAGATAATGCTTTTTAAATGATTCTTTAGGAGAAGAAAATGATATTTACTAAAAAATTAAATTAAAAATCTTTATTCTTCTTAATTAGTTTACAGCATATTTTCGGCTATTAAAAAAGTCCTCTTCAGCTTATTCAACATAAAAAATGTGGAATTTTATAAATACATAATTAATTGTAATCACTCGCTGATTTATAAATACAAAAAGTATAAATTAATTTGTCATTTAAGACATTTTTTTTTGACAATTAACATATTATTATTATTATTTTATGTAGAGGTTCATATTTTCAGGCTTATATATTTGTACATTATTTTCAGATGATGGTTAAGAACAACTGCTTTATCACGATGTTTGTATTAATCGCCATATTGGGTAGATTAGTTGAATTAAACGAAGATCAACTTTATCAGGATTCTTTACCACCGAATTCAGACATGGAATTTGAAGATAATCCTGAAATTATAACTGAAGATTTTCTCAAGCGTAAATTTACTCCATGGGGTGGTAAAAGAGATATTTCTGCAGATAGAATGGAATTTCAGAAACGTCAATTTACTCCATGGGGTGGTAAAAGAAGTATGAATACTCTGGTTGACCGAAGAGATTTTACTCCCTGGGGAGGTAAAAGAAACTTTGACAATTGGAATAGAAAAAGATACTTTAGCCCGTGGGGTGGAAAACGAAATGCATTTTCTTCGGGATTAAAAAAATAAAAATTGATTCTATTGCATTCATTGTATTTACATCTTAATTAAAATTTACATGAATAAAGGCATATTCAATAAATATATTATCGTTTTCTATAAATTAAGTAAAGATATTTATTACAATACAAACAAACGTATACATTTAATTGAATTTATTCTAAAATTCTTCATAAATATGATTTAAATCGTTGTAAGTCAGGGGTTAATGTATAAATCATTTTCATCTGTAACAGAACTTCTCATCTAATAAAGTTTGAGTTGAATGTTTGCTCTCCCTTCCTTCCGTCTTAACTATATATTTTAATGTATATTTAATTGGCGCATATTTACATTTCCAACTTTCAAACTTGCTGTTTAAAATAATTTCGATAAAATTCATTTTGGAACAATTGATAATAGGTTCTACAAAATTAATCTATAGTTTTTTTTTTTTTAATATATTTTAAAGTTCTGTTATATTTTAACAGACTTGATTATATTAATTACATTAAAAGTATGAGTATATCTTTATTTTTTCTTGAAACAATCGATAAATTTTAATTACTTTTTATTTGGGGGGAAAAAAATTTTAAGTTTCGATTATTCGTCCATCTGTAAACTTGTCAGATAATTTGGCATATTTACTGGAAGTAGGCAACTAAATTTTATAGAACCATCTCGATTTTAGTTTTTTTATGAATTTGTATTATAACTTCTTCAGTTGGTTCATTAAGAAATATTCTTATATAAATAACCTTGATAACTAAGTTGTATGAATAACAAACAATTACCGAAACCATATTACGCCATTGTATGCTTTACGTTAAATTTCGCTGGATTACTATCGATATAATAAGTTAACCTATAAATTATAATTAAAAAAAATGAAGGTTAGATTATGGCTTCAATCAAAATCACGCAGTTGACTAGATTTTTCAGTCAAAATCATGCAGTTGACTAATAATGCCACTCCAATGATCATTGATTGGATTATTGGCCAAAGATCCTATTAACCATAGTAAGATTTTTACCATGATCAGTCAAGCGCAAATTGTTTATTCGTTTCTTTAAATTTTAATGTACAGATTAGATTTTAAATTATCATCTGCTGCTGTTAATAATAACTACTGTATATTATTACTAGTCTAAGTTAAGTAGTGTGACTCAGAAGTACTGTTATTTATACCTATTATTATTTTTAATAATTTCAAGGATAAATTGTAGATTTTATAACTTTCTATATTATAAAAATCTATTATAATCGTCTTTATTATAAATTTTAGTAGTAGCTATACTGCAGATTAATATATTTTAAAAATCTCTCTTTTGCTTTTCGTTTATATCGTAAATTTGATCTATCAATGAATGAAATTAATTAAATCAAAAATTATTTTGACTGTTATAGTTGGAATGATTAGATTAAAATATATGAACAATTATTTTATCACAATTTTTTTAATAAATAATTTTTATATCTTTAAAATTGTGATTAAGCATTCCATAAAAAGTTAATCATTTTTTTTTTAACACAAAATCATAAATTTGAACGAAAATAATAATAATTTTATATTAAAATAACTTTACTTAACATTATTGGGATTGAGAATGATGTTTACTATATCGAAATTATTTTTAATAAAAGTTTATAATTAGTATAGAAACAATTTTTCATTGATTAATGTAAAACTAATTGTAAGAATTGGCAAAAGTAAAATTAACTTTTAAAATTGAAACGGCACTTTAATAATTTGTATAATTTTTATTTATTCTCTAATATTTAAGGAAATTTAAATTCTTAATTTTCTTAAATATTATGATAACTAATTTGTCTAATTATATAAAATTACCTTTTAAGATTCTAACAAAAGTTGATTTTATCGCATCGTTTCGTTCCAAACATTTTTGATCATTTCTTTTCTTAATCTGATTAAAATAAGATTGGGACGTTTTCAGTCGAATTAATGATTTTTATTTAATAATGAAGTATTATTAAAATATTCACGCTAAATTTAATTTCGTACGTCTTTTATCTGGTTACTTTAATATTAATTTTGGAAGTGCTTCCATTCAGTATAAGTCGCTGAAAGTTTTATTATTAATTAATAAAAATTAATCAATTCTACTTAACAATTAAGATTTAATTATTAATATTCTAATTAATAAACCAATTTTATTTTATCGCAATTTACCAAAATCTAAATTATAAATTTCTAATTTTCGTGGAATATTGGGAATTCGCTTCCAGCTAAAAATTCAATTGAGTGAACATTTCGCAAATTAAAATTTAACGAATTTCATAATCAAAAAGTTCAAATGAATATGAACATATACTCGCCATCTTTGCAGTTTAAATAATTATTTAATTATTTATAAAAACGATGCCATGGATCCTGTTTTGAGTGACAGCCTGGCCATAACATGAACAAAAACGGCGATTTTAATAAATTATTACAAACAATTGAGATCTTTTATGAAGCGTATATTTTCGTCCAACAGAAAATATATTTATATAATTAAAAATTAATATTCTCAAATACTATCGTAATAATGCTAAGAAGCTTATTATGATAGTAACTGTGATACTATCATAATTCTGAGCTAAGAGTTTAGAAGATGCATTGTTTATCATCAAAAATTAAATGCCCTTTAAGACCAATTAATGTTAATTATAAAATTTCCAGGCGATGGTTTCGTGATTTTTGAAGATGATAAAATTTTAGCTATAATTATTTTTAATTAGCTAATTTCATATCTGATCGAGATCTAATGAAAGTGCAATTGTAAGTACTGCAACATGCAAGGACGAAAATTAGAAATTTATCGACATATAATAAAATTATATGTCTCGCTATCTAGATTTATTCTTTGATTAAAGATGATGCAGAGCTTAATTATTTCAACATGTTTTATTTTTAATAAGAAAAATGCTTATTTGAAAACTATTCATTTATATTTTGGATTTGAAAAGGTTGAATAAGCAATGAATAATTTATGAAGACTATACTGAAAGAAGGTTTGGTTACTGTGCCATAAAATTCTTAATAAAATTTTTCGATAAATAATAATCCTGTAAATTTATCACGATTCTCTTTTGATAATAAAAGTTTATTTTAGTTTTGTGATTAAAACTTTTCATTTGTTGTTGTTACTCGAGGCAGTTTGCACATCTCCGCCATTTTATGGAGGAAAAAAGAAAAGTTAATAAGTTCTGTGTAACTAATTAAACTATTATGATAAAATATTTTTCGAACTATTGATTATTTTAACAAAAAATTAAAGTCATCTAAAAGAAATTTTGTCAGTAAAATTTATGTATCTAATTGATAGTGTGTGGTAATCTAACAATTTTTTACGAATTTATTATAAATACGTGAAAAATTCTGGAAACAAAATGATTTTTTTATGGAATTAAACTATTTTTTACAGTTAAATTGTTTAGTTTCTAATTTTTTGGTGTTGAAGGATACTTGTATTAACCTTTTAAATTTATATTAATTGCTTTTATGCGAATAATATAAACATAACGATTTAGTGATTACATCTATAGATTTAAATTCAGAGAAATCTAAAAGATACGCGACACACTTAAAATCTTTAAATTATACAATATTTACAGCAAGAACTTCAAAAGAATTTCTTGGAATATCATACGAATAGACCAATCTTATCACACGTGCCCATTTATAAATTATATTAAATCTGATTTTGAATAATTAATGAATGAAATAACAATTATTATAACATGAATGAATATTGCGAATAAAAACAATGATTATGTTATTCACGATGATGATGATAAAGTTATTAAAGTAGATATAGAGTTGACAAGGAATTGAAAAAAAAGAAAAGAATTTACGCATGTTTTATTTATATTGACTATACATTCACTTTTGTTCTTCCTCTAATGGAGAGCTTTTTTTTTAATATATATTATAACAACAAATCAGAATAGCAGTGTAATAGAAACAAAAATATTAACAGAATTAGTCACAAAATGGTGAACTACAAGTGAAGTTTTTATCGAGCCAGAACTAACCTCGACTTGCAAAAAATTTATCTTTTTTCTTCAGAACTGTAAAAAGAAAAAAATATATTTATGAATCGAATACAGATTTAATAAAAATAAGAATTATTATTCAAATATTGAATATATTCTTTATATTAGTTATATATAAAGAACATAGTTAAATATTAGATATAGATATACATAATTTATAACTTAGGAAAAAACTGTTTCAATTGGAAATTAAGGGGAAAATTTTTCATTAAAGTAAATTATTAAGATTATTTTAATGATTTTAAAACGTTCTTACGCATTCGATTAATCCTTCTCTCTGTCCATGTTACAAAATATCTTAGAAAGCAAATAGCATTTCTATTGAAATTTTAGACGATTTTTGTTATTAGCGACAATCAGCCTTAAGATTCCTAGGTGATTCCAAAATTATATATATGAAATGGTCATAGAAATTTCAAAAAATATCATTGAAACAATATTATTGTTTCCATAGAAGCAAAGATATAGTCACTCCTAGATCTGCATCCTTTCAGAAATTTTTATTGGGAGACCAATGAATTTTATAATTTAACAAATATCGAAGAAAAATACATCAATCCGAATGAGCGGTTAGACTGTTTTCAACCCTACTTATTTTTTAAATTGAAAAAAATTCGTATTAAACCTTTTCATACATTAGTTGGCTTCTGCTTTATTTAAGGACCGCGTAAGAAAGAATCTTTCTAATGTTTTAATTTTATATATTTGGCCAAAAAGATGAAACTATATAATGAGATCAAGGAAAATTACGAAATGGGTATTTAGGATCTTCTTGGATTTAATCAACGTTTGGATGTTTGATTGCAAATAAATAATATACTACTATATGTAATATATTAATAAATAATATTAGCAAAGTGTTCATAAAAGTTTAGTTTATACTATAATATATATTTTTATTTGCAGTCAAAATGTGACTAAGGTACATTTTCGAATTTTTCCTTATGTTTTCTAGTGTTTAATTTTAAATAAAATACCATTATTTGTAAATAATATTTTAATGCCTTCAAAAATCTTAATATTTTAACTTTATAACTTCCAATCAGATTAAAATAAAATCAAATAAAAGCGTATTTTTATTTATCCACATTTATATTAAAAAATTGATATATATCTATAAAAAACTTTTATAGATATACCTGGTGTGCCTTTCAAATTCATATTTTGTACGCTTCTTTTTCCTCGCATTGGTGTGAATGCTGCCCTTTTAATTTCATCATCCATGTCGTCGTCTTGATGAAGAATATATGCATTTCTCATGGAATCAACAAAATCATCTACATCTTTCTTTCCTCTCATTGCATAAAACGCCCTTTTGTTTTCATCGTAATAATCTTTTTTTCCTCTCATGGCATAGAAAGCTCTCTTATCTTCGTCCATATCATCTTTCTTACCCCTCATGGCATAGAATGCTCTTTTAAAATCATCTTTTTTGCCTCTCATCGCATAAAATGCTCGCTTATCTTCTTCCAATTCATCTAGTCCTTTCTTCCCTCTCATAGCGTAGAAAGCTCTTTTTAAATCGTCTTTTTTACCTCTCATAGCGTAAAAAGCCCTTTTGTCTTCATTAAATTCATCGTTGGAATCCTTCTTTCCCCTCATTGCATAAAATGCTCGCTTTTCTTCGTTTTGAGGATTGTTGAAATCCTTCTTTTCATCATCGTGGCCAGCAAAAAAGGATCTCTTGTAGTCGTTCTTTTTACCTCTCATAGCGTAGAATGCCCGTTTATCTTCAATATTTAGATCTTTGTCGTCACCATAAACTATTCCGTTATCAAGCACATCTTTTTGAAAGACTTCGTTCTTTTTCCCTCGCATGGGCATGAACGACGTACTGTCTTTACTAAATAATTCTTCTCCGAATTCTTTACTTTCGGGTAAAAATTCTGCAGATCGCTTTTCTTTGACTTTTAATACTTGGGATTCGGGTTTCATTTCTTTTATCTATTTGAAAAATAATAAAATTAGTTACCTAAAAATCAAAAAATAAAATTTACTATATTGGTAGACTTCCATAAACATAAACAATTTCGATAAGAATAATCATTTGGCAATGAAAGAAAAATTATTAAATAAGTATATTGTAATTATATATTAATTATGGTTTGTATTTATTATAGGAATAATAATAGTATAATCATTTAATTAGAATTGAGAACAATTAAATGATTTGTAGCATTCTATCAATAAGTGATAGATCATGCATATGATCCTTTAAAACTGAATCGCTTTAAGAAGCGCTATGTAAAAGATAATGTTTTACTTTGGATACGAAAGGAATATTTTGTAAATAAAACTATCATTTTCGTTTTTCGACAAAAAAATGAGAATTAAATTGGAGCTAATATAACATTTCAGCTAAATCGAATTCTTCGCAATAAGTGTTAAAGATAGCTATTTCTTTTGAAAAGCATTGAAACATATCTTCCGTGTTATCAATAATTACGCCAACATCGATATATTTATTATTAAAATAAATTTTCGCACTGAGAAGATCTCTTATTATTGGTGTTTAAAGAGAATTTCATTTTTATGGTTTAGTATATTACAGAAGTCAACCTAAAAACAATTTTTTATCGGGGCATTCAAAACAAAAAAAAAAATGTTAAGCTTTGATCAAAAATTAATGCAAAAATTAGTGAATAATTTCAGTCAGACGATGAAGGTCACGATTTATAACTGCAATGTGTATAATGATAAAACCGATGTTAAATGATGATAAGATATTTTAATCTTCAAGTAAAACTGGACTTTGAAAATCTCTTACAGTGGAAAATAAAATAAAAATCTTGTTTCATTTTATTTATTATAGTTTTTAATTTATTAAGTTTCTCAAAAAGTGATAAATCCTGAAATATTTATACAATTTTCTAAAACTGATCACAGGAGGGTTACCATATTATTATCATCAATTCTGGCTTGTCGTAAATATTATTGAAAAATCAATTCAAAACATTAATTGGAGATTTATAAAGCATTTCTGAAAGTAGGCTACATTCTCAAACATTACATGATTTTTTATATGTTATTTCATAACATAGTTGTAGAACCGCGAAAGCCATTCAAACAAATAATCGTTAGAAGGTTTTTTTTTAAAAAAATACTGGAATAATAAAATTTTCGCACATCGAATCACTTAAACGTCACTTATGGGGAAGTGCAATAAAAGATTATAAAATGATACTTATTTCCTACAGTATCGTGTAAATAGGTGATTTCAGTCACGAATGTGGTCTTTTAACAATATCATTAAATGTAATCCTATAGTTTCAGAAATGGTCGAAATAATAAAATTTCTCGACTAGTAAATGCACGAATGGCGAGCCAAGGAGAAACAAGATTAAAACTTTCGAATAAGTGATAAAATAAGGTATATTAACATTTAAATATTTAATTAACTCATTAAATTACTTGTTTATAAATAAATATATACAACTTTTATCGTTTTATAACTAATTTTAGAGAAAATGAATTTTTTTTTAATTTGAAAAGTATTTTTCTTCGTAAAAGGTCTATAATTATAATATTCGCTATTTGTAATGAGCAATTTCGAATTTTATCTTTAATATTTTTGGTTTTATTAAATAAAACCAGAAAAATTTCTAAATTAAATGAAAAAATGAATTTTTCTTAGTTTTTTTTAAACATTTAATCTAAATTTGAAGGAGATATTCATTACGATATATGATTAATGTCTGTCTAAATAATTGGAAATTTAATGAAAAATTTATTCAATTAATAATTAAACTTATAAAATTTGTTTTTGATATATTTTATTTTTAATTTATTACCGTATAACAAAATTATATTTGATAAATTTGGTTTATTTAACAGTCCTTTTCATGAATATTAATTTTATTGGATGAAAAGAAATTTTAATAAGACTTTTGATCATTTTTAATATAAAAATAACGAAAAACAAAAACTTTTATCGTTTTAATTTTTAATATACTATTTTCATTGTATAAATGAAATATTTTAAAATAATTTAGATTAACTTCTCAATGAAAAATTTCTGATTAATTCAAACAAGATTTGTTTACAACTGATTAAATTTATAATTATTAATCTTTAATGCATTAATTAACTAATTAACATTAATAAACTTAATGATTTTTGTTATATATTTGACTCGAATTCTTTACACTGAATTTCTTTACTTTCGGGATATGTTTGAAATTTTTTTCATTATATTTGAATCCTTTAAATCAAAGTTATCAGAATTACATCAGAGTAAAACAAAAATCGGTGAAAGTTTACTGCTATATACATCTATGTTAAAATTAGTGGAGGATCAAAATTCTTTTGATTTTCTACGCGTGTCACAGAAAAAGAAATGTTTATAATAATAAAACACGTTGAATTTTAAAATAAACAAAAGAATATTTTTGCATTAAAATCGTGCGAGGTTATGAGTTTATCCATATATATATCATATTTCTTATATAATTTTTTTAAATTTATTATTTAAAACAATTATATAAGATTTTATATGCTTGAGTAATTTTAAGTACGCTAAATTCAGGAGCTACCGTTTAACCGCAATTTTCAAATCCAGGAAAATCTATTATAAACGGTAAAGGGCTTGATAGAGGAATATTATCTCGAAATATTTTATGATAATTTTCGATTAGAGGCAGCTGAATCGAGATAAGGCGAGAAAGGATTTGATATATTCAATTGAATGGAATCTCACTACACGGATAAGACGTTAAACGTCACAGGAGTAGAAACTGAGCTATATATGCAACTGTAGGCATACAACTCTCGAGAATTTGACATTCCGCTTTGTAAATTGTATAACTTCTAATAATTGTCTACATTAATAAAAGTTGTAATTTTCGTTAAAATCTATTTGAACTCTATTTAAAGTGATAGACCGATTATCTAGAGAAGCGAAATTTTCTTTAGTAGTAAAGAATTCTGACTGAATTGTTATATGCGAGATTAATATTTTAATGTTTATTTATCAATAGTTTTATTTTTTTATTTTATTAATGAGCTCTTTATTGTCATAAAAAACCTCACCATTTCCAAATTAATCTAAAGAAAGTTTTCAATTGTAAATTGAATTTTATTCGTTTTATTGTAAATTCTGTGTTTAAAATAAAATATATATGACCGAAAAGATATTTTATTCGCTTTATTTTCTGTAATGCTAACAACGGCTTTTACGGAGTGAGTTAATAACAATAAATTTTGAGATCATTGTTTTTGAATAATTTATATTTATTCTGTCTTAAAAAATTTTAATATAAGTGCTGCGTGCTTATACTAAAATTCATAAAGAAACGATATACTTATGAACATAAAGATGTTGAAATAGCTACAATACGAGTTATTAATGGGAGAAAATATATATAAATATGAATTAATCTATGTTTAATATTTTAAAAAATTAAATATACTCGCTTATTTTACTTATATTATGCCTATATTCCATATCATGTTTCTCGAATTACGTATAAATTCGTATACAACTTCAATTTTCTTAACTTAATGAATTAAAGCAATCCAACGTTTCCTGGTGCAAATAAATTTTAATTTTTTTGTCACGCGTTTAAAGACAGGAAGGAAATTATTTATCACGATTACTAATTTAAGCCATTTATCTCGACTGTATCGAGAAGCAAGTTTTGGCTTACGATCAAAAACCTTTCATTAGTCAACATATAGCGCTATTGATCGTGCATCGAACATTTCATCTTCAACAGTTTGGAAGAGTTTATACACAGGTAAAAATCTGGAATAAGCAGATATGCGAAGAAAAATTGAAATTTAATTATAGTTTTTTTTGTTACGCGTCCTATATTTCGGCATAAAATATGAATAAAGGCAGTCTATGTGCGATAATTTCTATTTTAGAATGTTTGCCAGATAAAAACTATGCATTTGTTGTGAATATATTAAAGTTTTGCACCTCGTAACATTTTCTACAAAAATAATGAACTATTCTTATATTTATATATGAAAATGTACGTATTCCTCTTTTTTGCTATTTTTGTCGATGTAGTTGTATTATTTAATCGAGATGAATAATAGCTTTCAAACTCGTTTCATAATCTTCCAACTAACAACGTTTGCAACTGTTTTTGAAACAAACTGCTCTCAGCTTACATTTTATTAAATCATTAAAATGTTATGAATTTTTCGCTTATAATAATTATAATAATAATAATATGGTGATGTGGAATTGCAGAAACTGTCGAGGGAATTTTTGTTTTAAATATAAAATGTTATTTTATGATTAATGTTAACAGCACTACTCTTTAATTTTGCAAATAAATTATTAATTTATCAACAAATTGTTTCATTATTTATCCTTCTTATCTGTAAAAATGAAATTGTCACGTTGTTCCAAGTTAAATATCAATTTTTTCTTCTTCTTACTTGTTACAATAAGATAACAAATTCTTCAATAAAAATTTCGATTCCGAATTTTAATATGATTTATTTATAGACTGATGTTCCTTTTTTTTTAGTTAATAAAAATAAATTTTATATACTGCACTTAGGAATGATTTCGGTAATTTTCTTCAACAGCATCATCTTTTATACTTCTCCTGTAAGCTTTATAACCGTAATTCTTATAAAAATGCGATTCTAAGGATGTCTCTCCCTCAAAATATTCTGCAATAACATCTTCCATTGGAGAATTTTCTGAATTGATGAATATATAGAGTACCAGTAGGAACTCTTGGTGTAGCGCAGTTCCTTAAACATCCGAACTCAGAGTCGAGTAAAGTAGAGGGTTTTATCCTCTACTTTACTCGACTCTGAAAAAAGTTGAGACAAATATTTTTAGGAACGAGAAATGTTATCGTGTTTCTTGTTTCTTGCAAAACAGTTTTTCCTATCTTTTAAATATCGGATGAGGTGCGTAACATCCACATGTGTTGTCGATGCGTACCATTTTAGAATTTAATCATTTAAAAGCATTTCTAAAATGTATCTCCAACTAATTTTTGATTAAATATTTTTCTTTTTTATATTATGGAAGAAATTTTACGTAAATAGTTTATTATTAACGATAAAAATATTAATCTAGAGCATCTTTAGAATAAAAATTTAATATAACTTTTGTATTAAAGTTGAAACAATTTAATTTAATTATTCTAAAAGGAATATAGCGCTTTGAAAATTTTCTTCCACTTATCTTGACTTTTATGATTTCTAATAAAAATTTGTTACGTAATTTATAGAGTTTATTAAATATTTTTATTTTCATTTCTTTTAGTCTTAATACATTTAACTATACATTCTATATTTAATAAATTTAAAATTGAAGTGAATAAATATATTAATATAAAAATTTTATTTAAAAATCATTAAAGAACAATTCGAGCAAAAATTTATAACGCTATACGAATAATTTATAAAAACTGAGATAAAATTTGTTTGCAAAAATCAGAAAATATAGTTAGGAAAATCGAAAAAAAAAACAAATTTAGTTAGAGTAGGATGCAATGAAGTAAAAAGTTTATTTTGAAAATCAATTTTTATCTTTATATCCTTATAACAAAATAAATGTTTTGGACAAATAAATTTGTCAGTTCAATTTGTAACTTAATCATTCTTAATTAAACAGGGCACATTCTTGCATCAATAGTCTGAAAGAGATTTTGCCTGGAGCTAGATTTACAAACTCTTACCTTGGCCAATCTTCTTTCTTTTATTTAAAGAAGAAAAAAAAAGAAATTGTCTAGTTTACTTAAGAGAATTAACTAGATTTATTCATATCGATCTCTTTCGAAATGCACGTAAGATTGCGAGACTCTGATGGATGGAGTTCGCGTGTTAAAAAAATATATATAACCTTCAAAGAAGGAAGAAAAATTTATTATATTTACCTGAGAGGCACCACCAATTTCATTCCGATGATTATCGGCGATAATTGTGATAGCATTTGTCCAAAATATGAAGAATACGACACAACACGAACTGGAGATTTTCCAAGAATGTATATTTGAGAAGTGAATTGGCGTCATTTTAATTTTTTCAATTCTGTAAAGATAAAAAGCTTAAATAAATACTTTATATCGCTTATTTAAATACAAGAATATAAATATTTAACACGAAAGTATATAAAAAAAATACATTTTCTTCGATGTATAATTAGTTTTAAGCATAAAATTGGCGGATAACAGATTTCAATCAGAAAATTAAAAAAAGGTATAACGGAAATGAAGAAGCCAGAAGTTGCTGTACTTTCATGGTGATAACATTAATCTTACTCTATAATTCAGTATTTTCTGTTCCATTCAACAGCCGCAACAAATCGAATCAATATTGGACACAGAAAAGACATCTTTCCAATTCCCATAGCATCTTTATCTAACAGGAATCTTCTTCTTACTAAATCTAATTGTGTTAAGTCCACGAAAGAGATATGAGGTGAATGAGAGTGCGGTAAACCGCAGCGAGCATCTTAAGTAAGCGGCATCTCACAATTCTTTCATTAATGGATAAAATTCTGCTCAGCTTACACAACATATCTCAGATTTACATGCGATAAAAAAGTTGAAAAATTCCTTTTTTGCCAACCAGAGAAAATTTCATCATATTCGGTTCAAAATTATAATTAAATTTAACTTTTTTCAAAAGTTTTATTATTAGTTTATCTGTATATCCAACGGTTTTTAATGCGAACTTTCAATGGTATTAGTGATTATCATATCATTTTCATATTTGTAGTCAGCCTTAACGACGACTTGGAACCTAAGCAAAATTATATATTCATTTATTTTATAAATTTAAATTATAGGAATGACTTTTACCAGTCTAACATTCTCATAAGAGAATTTTCTCTCGAAAATTTCTGTTTATTTTTTTCCCTCTCTCCTGAAAAATATTAATTAAAAAATTTTATAAAATTTTTACGTTTAGCAAACAAAAAATATTACAAAAAGCCGATAATAATATTAATAATTATTATTATTTTTGAATATAAAACAAAAATAGAGAGAAGTGTAGGTGAATGGCATATTTTAACTTAATGTCGGATATTCACGTGATAATTTTACGTTGACGTACATTTAAATGTATTCAAGTAGCGTGCCAGTTTCATATTAATTCGCCAATATAATTTAGAAGTTTTCCTGGATTCATGTAAATGTTTAATAAAAACTGCAAAGAATTTACAGCATGCGTTGCATCGATAATATCCGAGAAATTATTTTGTTAGAAATTTACACGCGAGGATTTTTGTCTTTTCGAAACACAAAGGTCAGATGTTACTGATGTTAGCGATTATTCCATTGAATCTCTTTAAACAGTAATGAATAATTAGTTAGGACATGTTCCATTTAATGATACAAGAGAAACTCTTCCTTCTCTTTATTGATTAACATTTACCTTTGTCAACAGAACTTCGAGCTTTATTACTAATAGTTTGCTACTTGAAAATTATGCTTAACCATCAAAATGTTATTATTTTGAAAATAAAAATGAATTTTAAACCGATTGTTTATCCTTTAAACAATTAAAGGATAAACAAAAATCACAATAATGATTATAAATTTTTATTGGCGCAGTTAAATTTTTAAAAGTTTTCGTTTGATCATTTTTATAAATTTTTTTAATGGATTTTATTTTATTTTTTATTTTAATTAAAAACAGCAGTCATAAATATTCAGTTATCTAAATAATACAGAACGGTGCATTCTACGCCCATAAATTTTTATAAATATTCTATGAATTATTTTTAATAATTAAAATAAGTTTGTAAAGAAATAAAGCAATAATTCGACCATCATCGCTAACTATTGCAAGAATTTCTAACAATACAATTAAACTATTAACTTTATACGTTGCTAATTAATAATTAAATCGTGTTTGCGTATTTGCATACACTTTAGAGGGTTTAAAATATTATTTTATTAATATAAGTATAACTTTAAAGTAAAATATTCTAAAGGAAAAAAATAAAATATGTTGAAATTTATTTCGTAAAGTTTTGATTTTACGTAAAATTTTGATAAAGAAACATATTTCAACAGTGGGAAAAGTGACTAAAATGCGCTTTAAGTCACCAATTTGACAGCATCTGACCATTAAGGTGACACAAATGACGATTGACATGTGATTATGAGGGAAATAGTGACCTCTTAGTGTGCATGGACGAAAATTGATTGCTTGACATTTCTGACAGAACACATTTGCGGAGTACTGTCATTAAATGCAATGTCTTACACCTACAATTGAATCATTGTTTTGAAACTCTGTTTAAATGTAACTATTTTTAATTAAACGTTTCCTCCCTTCTGTAAATTATTAATATTATTCGCGTTTAATCCATAGATGAACGAAAAATAACATATTTTTTAAATTTTTAGTTAGAAAGTAATATTTTTTAAAGATAAATTCAAATTTTACTTATGTTTTTAGTTCAGGCTTGACTCTCACGCCTTAAATAGAATTCGATGATGAGATCCGAATTGCTTTCAAGTTTTTTAAACTTAATATTTGTTCCGAATTTCAAGTATTTCCATTTAAAATAGTATGACTCAATTTTTATTTATTCTCTCTCGAATAAATTTTTAAATTTTATAAAACATAAAAAAATATTTTTTTAAAGTCACAAACTGAAGTTTAGTAGCCTACATATCGAGAATATTTCTGTTTATGTTAACCTATTTGTTCGACGAATAAAACTATCGCGATAAATAAATTTAATATAATATTTTTCTAAAGATATTATGCGCTTAAAATATAAATTTTCTACACAATTAAACACCGAATATGCGTATCCATCGAAACAATAGATTTAAATGACAATTGTAGTGGCACTCATTAATATTTGTAAGTTAACTCTAACCTATTCTCTCGATAGTTAGTTTTCTTTTGTTAAGCAAATATAATCGTAAAAGTGAAAATATTCTTATTTATTGTTTCTTGAGAATAAAATAAACATTTTTTCTTGTTTAAACTATTTCAGTTTCTTTTATTTTTTATTCCAGTCGATCGGGCTATAAATTTTAGATAAATAATTTAAACGTTTGGTCTTTCAAAATTCATTAAATTAGCCAAATTTTATATTCAATATTCTCATAAAGATAGAAAATTTAATCTGTTTATCTTATCTTTTCTACTTGTCTTCAAAAAACTGTAGAAATATTGAAATATTAAATCATTCAGTAAGTCTATAACTAAATTATAATTTTTTGTTTTGAACGGTAATTTATGAATTTATTTAATTACGAGTTACGTATTGTGTCCGAAAATTTATTGCATAAATAATTTTTAAACCTAAAAGTTGACATTATTATTAATAATGTTTTTCTTTTTTTCCCCTCTATGCTACAGTAAATAAAAATAATTGTTTTTCTGCGAAATATAATCCATTAACAAAATTAAATCGTTTAACCATTTAACACGTGGAACGAACTATTATGTTTGGTGAAAAACCACGCAATTAGTCTGCAGTATAAAAATTTATGAAGAAAAATATTTTTCATATATACACTCATAATTTAAAAATCTTAAATTCTTATCAGAAATTTAATGGTTGACAAGAATTGTTCATATATTTTTAACAATAATCTTATTCTGCGCAGTATATTGTATGTAGTGTTTGACTTTTTTAGTTATAAAATTTTAGGGCAATATTCTCAATTTCTCTTTATCCAAATCATAAAAAAGCTACTTTTCTCCATTACTATCAGAAATATTTTATGGTGATGGAACCGATGCTGAAACGAATAAATTTACTGCATTTTATTTTAATATAAATTTACAAATAAGTGTCGACTTTTATCTGTTTCCAAAACACGGCATTTTAATGATCTTTCGATTCCTTCACAATTTTAAAATCGATTATCAAAATCATAGATTTTTCGATTATTCTGTTTAGATTCGTATGTATGATTAATATAAATTTAAAATTAGGAAGTTTTTCTTATATTTTAAATTAAAAATCATTAATTTTTTTATTTTCCATATTTCTATTAATTATTATTTTTATTTTTATAAGAAGTATATTTCACTTAATAATTGTTTGATGTTTACCACGGTTTTGACGTCGCTTCTGACTGATTAATGCGCAATAATTAACCAAAGAAACATGGAAGTCATCGATCTTCGGTACTTTGCCACCAGGCAATTCTGCCATCTCCCTATGGATTTTTTTATGTAAAATATTCAAAATTCGAAAACTAAAATATGAAAATGAATTGTTTTCGATTATTTATTTGTGATTTTATTCCGTATGTCTCTGAAATTTACAATATTTAATAAGCCTTCGACTGATATGTCGACTTCATTAAAATTTACAGGAACTGAAATTTTTCAGAATATTTTAAGACATAAAACTAAAATTAAGTAAAAAAAAAATATGTTGTCGCTTTCATAGAAATACGATTCAAAAAAAATAATCGATATTTTCTCGCTTACTTTCGTATAAAACAAAGCATCAATATTCCAAACGATGTATCTACTGCTTTAAAATATTCAAAGGTTCATTTGAGAGAAGAAAGTCGATTTTTTTGCTTTTCTTTCGTGTAGAATTCTGGTGTGAATTGCAATTATATACGAATTGAAATTCAGAGAGAGTTTTAGCGTTACAAATAATACTAGGCCAATCAAGGATGTATATCATTAAGTTACTGTTATTTTGTAAATTCGAGTTACGTTCTTACGATTCGTTTAATTTACTGACGAGACTGGCAAATAAATAAAATAAAGATTTATTTTTATATTAATATATATACATTTTCAGATATTTTCTAATTATTTTTTACAATTTATTTTGTCAATTTTTGTATTTCCAAATTAGGCATTCAATTGTCGAAACGAAATTCATTATGCAAATAAAGATTTTCTACTTTGCACTTAATTCAAAGACACTTCTATAATTATATTGAAAGTTTGCAACGTTTCAATTTTATGACCAGGTAAATTTTTTTTCCTACTTTACAAACGTAATAAATTTGTGGTTGTAAAATAATGACATTGTAAACATTATTTGCCAGGTAAAATTAATTTTTTTACTGAAAATATGCTTATTTTTTAATTATTAACATAAAATATCATTATTTATCAACTCTATTTTAGGAAAGAAAAAAGATATAAAAATTTGGACGATTATTTTATTACAAAATAAAAATTCAAAAATGAAAAAAGTTATTAATTTTATAAAATATCCAAAATAAAGGAAATCATGTTTGAATACAATTTTTATTGTTGGAAAAAAAGAAAATAAGCTTAATAAATCAGTTTGGAAACAGTCTCTTAAATTATCAATAAAAAATAAATTTAGTGTAGAAACCTACAGGTAAAAACATGACTTATTATTAAGTTATATAAAAATCATGATAAATGAGATATGAATAAATTATATCGAAGAGAAATAAAAATTCTTGCAGTTCAAAAGTGAAATATTATAAACACTATTAATTTTTAGGAGTAAACATTTCCTTATTAAAACTGACAAATATCAAGATTAATCGGTCGATAAGTCATGATAAATCAGTCGAAAAATACGTAAATCCTATCGATTCGTATGATTATCATAAAAATTTTTTATACCGTATTTGAATTTATAGATAAAATATTAAAAATATTTCAAGGTTTCAACGACAACAACATGTATTACAAAATACGTTACAGAATAAATTTGTTTTGAACATTTATTAAAGATAATCGGCATAAGTAAGCATTATGGTAGGAATGACACAATCTTAAATTTTTCTCAGAATCTGAAGTTCTTTAAAATATGGACGAACAGAGCGATTCAGCCAAAAAAAAAAATCTTCACACTGGCTTCTCGATCCTTATCACAGATATTTACAGTAATTTAGACAGTTCAGAAGCTATTTAAGAAATTGGCCTTATCTTTTAAACTATATTGTAAGCATTACAGTCTAAAGCAAAATTTGTATCACCCTTTAGAGAATAGGCCTACAGATAAAATTTGATAGAAAATCGCGATGGAAGAGTGAAATAACCATAAACTGGGAAGAAACTCGATTCTTAATGTTTTCCGAATTTCATAAATACGAAATTCGATTATTTTTTCTTACCATGATAAAAGAAGAAAGTAAACGAATTCATTTAACTGATTAACTTAAAAAATGTTCACAAAAGAAGATTGAGAAAGGAGAAGCAAATTACCAAATTATCTTGAACGACATTAGATTTAAATGCATCTTTTAAACAAAAGAATTTTGTCATTTTCGAAACATCGTCTAATATTTGTTGTTTATTCTGATAAGATAGGTGTTTAATTAGAGTTTTACCAATAATTTAATATTCGCCACTTGTTTTTCTGTTTAATTCGTTGCTATCTTTCTTGAAATTTAAGCAATCAATACGCATCTCATTCAGTTCTTTAGTTTTAAAATACTAAAGTATAATAGAAGATCGGAAATATCTTTACCAGAGATCTGAATTGGTTAAACAACAGCAAAAATCACATTCTAAAAAATTACCTTTCTTCTTCGTTTAATCGCTTAATGATTCTTTGGGAGATGATAATTGTATCGTTAGGAAATAAAAAGTTTTAACGTCTAGAATTAATTTTTGTTTTGTTCCATCTGTTTTCCGACAAAAAAATGGAAAGTTATTGTCGAGAAATGAAAAAATAACGCAATTAATCCACCGATGGCGTAAATATTGCTGCGAAAAATAGAAAAATGGTTTAAATGAATTGTCTAAATTCATTTTTATGCATTTTGTAAAAATTATTTTAATTTTTACAACACATAATTTCGATATAAAAATGGTTATTAATGAATGAACTGAGTTCTACCACTATGATAAGTCCTACTCTTTAAACGGCACACGAGCCATAACATATATAGGAAATAAAAAAAATTGCATTTTCTATCTATACAAAAAATGTAAAAGTAATAAAAATAAAAAGTTGCGATTTATATAAAGGTAAAAATATCGATACTAGATAGCGTGTCGTCTATATATTATTTTAGCATCGAATACAGCTAGGAAATTTTACGCTGTAGCATTACCGTTGTAAAAATTTAGTAATACAATTTATATTTAAACGAACATAAATTGGTTACAAAATGTAAGGATATAGAATTAACGATTTAAATATTTTAAGAGCGTACACAACAGAATTTTCTTGTTAAGTCCTACAGAATTAAAGATCGGTAATCAATTCTTTTTGTTTTATCTACTATAAAAGTTTAACTCGTTACAATTTTTGTATAGAAAATCGATAAACCCTTTACAGCATGATTACCGTATATCAGTTCAATATAAGAATGCCAATATTATAATAATAAAAAAGAGCGTAGGAAGAGGCGAGTTTAATGGTAACAGTTACGAACTTTAAAACTTTTATCTATTATTATTTGATTTATGACCAAGAGAGAGTATGGCCGTTATATAATCTTTCCTTACCCATGTTCTTTTTTATAAATTGTATAAAGTTTTATGCTTCTGATATAATCTTATTATTAGGAAGAATCATCTCTTCCTAATAACACGATTGTATTCGAGTACCAAGTTTAGGTCGCAACCCGAACTCGGTACTCGAATAAATAAATCAATATAAATTGGAGTAGTAGGCGAAACCATATTTTAAAAATCTATACGGTTAAACGACTAATAATAATTAATTTTACACATAAATCAATTAATTTATAATTTGATAACAAATAATCTACGGATAATTTTATTACCTTAACACAGAAGTTTTATGTTAGTAAATAGATTTAAAAAATAATTTTATAATTCTCCATTCGTAACAGACATCGATTTGGTTAAAAATTCGAGTGATTCCTGTTATAAAACGTCTAATCTAAGTTATTGAATTAAATTCGAGACATTAATCCAATAACTTCAGTTGTGTAGAGCGATAAGATTTCTAGAAATGATCGTTTTGCATTCGATAAGAATTTCCATCATTATAACTTGTGTCGAGACAAAACAAAATAAATAATTTTTTTTTTTATCGCTAAAATTTATCGAGTAATTTAGTAGCGAGCCTCGCAACTCGAAATAAATAATATCGTTATTTTTACGTGTTACTGCCTCATCGTGAATAACTACCGAGTGGGATAAGATAATAAAAATATTATACCATCTACATAAAACACGTAAATATAAAATATGGTCGGCGATTTTTTTTCTTGTTTATTTTATAGTTAATAATCGAAACGTTAACATTTATTTAATTATTTATTAAACGAGTTAAATTTAATGGAAAAATATTTGTTTCAATCACAATGAAAGTATCGATAATGTTGGTTTTTATTAGTCGTAACTTTAATTAAATAATTGTAATAATTTAATAAAAAAAAATAATTGCTATAAAAATATAAATAGGGGAAACTGGTCCAAAATGATCCCCTTAAGCAAAACCTAAAAAAATTCAAAATAAATGGTTATTGGATTAATTTTTTTATATATTTTGGAAGACTAGTCTTCCGACTATAAAGCATCTTAAACACTTCGAAGATTATTCATTCGAAATAAGAGAGAAAAATAAAAATTCAGGACTTATGCCAAAGGATCATTTTATATAAGCTTAGCCACCTGTCTGAAATGATCTCACAGACACCTTTTTGCCCTAGCTAATTAATACTATATTATTTATTAATTGTAAGTAAAACAGTAGGTAAAAACACAGCAAAAAAGTTATTATTAAGTTATAATGTTATTTCGTTTGGGAGGCAAAAGAAACATCGATTAACTAAAATTTCGATATCTTAGATGGCAGACATTGATTTTTATTTAGTCGAAATGGCACATCCCAAAATACACTGATCTAACCTAACTAGGACATAATCGCCATCTTGTTTATAGTAGTACAAGCTTGGCCGATTTGTCAACAGATGGTGATAAAACTTAAGGAAATACAATGGGGATCGTTTCACCCTGACGGATCATTTTGGACCAGTTTCCCCTAATATAAAACTTTTTTACTCGTATTCTCTAGCTTTTCTGATAACTTGTTTAACAGAATTTTCAAATTTTATCATATATAATGTTGTTTACCGATTTTGTTAATTATTCGGTTAATTTTACCATCGCTTTACGAGATATACATACTCTTAAACTTATATATAGTAATCCCCCACGCGATGTTTCCTTTCAATAACTACTTAAGTGATAAAATTACTGAAAATGTATCTGCCGGAGTAAAGCATAATGATGTTACCTGCATCTGTACAAAGAAATGGCAAGTGTCAAGATAAAGCGAGACAAGTGTCAAGTTTGTCGAATGACGTTCCAATTAGATCATGACTGGAAGATTAAGCGAGTTGTCACATTTTCTGACTTTTAGATGGTTAAATCTGATTTCGAATTTTTACGCTTCTAAAATGTTACATATTTATATAAATGTTTACCAGAAAACATAGTCAAATATATATAATACGACCTAGTTGTTGCCATTAATTATTAATTGTCGTCGTTAACTGGAATCATACACTGAATAACAACGTAGAGAAGCGTATTAACAGAAAAATCTTACTTTTGTCAATATATTCTATCGATAGAATTTGTATAAATTTAATTTATAATAAATTATTGAGCCGCATTAATTGTTGTTCATTGGCCAGATTAATCTCTATTAAAATTTTGTTTTTTTTTCCGCTAAGAAACAACAGAAATATGGCGCGCTACAATTAGAAACTGTTATAATGTCTTGGAAAAACGTGAATAAGTACGGATGATATCCAAATGTTAATTACAGGAATTAAATATTCAGTTTAGAGACTATAATCTGTACACATTTTACTTTTCAAACCACGTACAGACAGCACTCAACAGTTAATTGCCTTTACTAAATTCCACAATTAAAGAAGAAGCTTTAGTCTGTGTTGTAAAACTCCTAGATTGAAAGTAAATAGAAATCTAATAATTATTCTTTACGTAAGTACGGTAAAGAATTTTTCTACGATTTTTAAATATATTTTATTATTATTTTATGATAGATTTTTTTTCTTCTAGAAAGTCAAACTTATAACAAATTACAGAAGTATAGACGAAAAAATATAAAAATTGTTTATCGCATCAATGGAGACGTCGTTACTGGTATTAAAATTAAAACGTAATAATTTTCAGTTTATTTCGAGCGTAAATTTTAATATAATTTTTATGTAAAATAGTTTTGCTATCGATATTTTTATTTAATTCGTGCATATACACAATCTATATATTTGCAAACGTTTTCCGAAATTAAGAAATTTTCGAGTAGAATGATCATTCGGACTTTTATATTATTGCAGTTTTCTAGTTGAACTATTCGAAATATTTTTTCCCAAACAAAAATTCATTCGAAGACAACGCTTCAGTTTAAATTAATGAAAAATAAAAATATAAACAGAACTGTGACTCGATATCAGAATCAAAACAAAATCGGTTCGCTTAAAAAAAAGAACGAAATTTTAATAAACATTCCAAAGTTATGGCAAAGTTCTTAAAAAAAGTTTTTGAATTGTGGATAATAAGTACTTCTCATTATAACGAACATGGATGGTTCCTTTTACAATATTTGATTACTTCTTCCGTCCTTATGTATGCAGAACTATTTACTTAGTTGGACATCTCCTATTTAATATATATCCTTGCAATAATGAAGTAAAGCCATTGTCATCCGTGATCGATCAACTTACATGGGAGTTTCATTTCAGCCAAAACTCCAGAATTCATTTACATATCCACAACAGGATATTTCCATACGTTTGAAGGACAGTGGAAATAGCTTCTAAACAAATCTTAAACTACCAAATGGCTCTTCAAGCATTATCAATCACCCACTTTAACGACAGCTGACGTGTGATATATTCACAAGTTGTATTTCTTTCCGTATATATAAATAGTCAACTTTTTTTTTTTGCTTAAAACTTGTTAAAGCAACAAAAATATCACATTATCGAATTTGTAAATTTAATAAACATCTTAAAATAAATTTCTTTCCTTGATTATTTAGTACAATATACTTAAATAATATTTTTTCTAATTGAGAAGGAAACATTAACACAATCATACCAATTTATAACAGATGGTAGAAAAAAAGTTTATTTTTTACGGTGCAGTTAGGCTACGAAAATCGTAATTTCGATAAGAGTACGACTAAAAATCTAGCAGTTTCATTCAAATATTTTTATTATATAGCCCATCAACACATAAACTTCTTGTTACAGTTGGAAACTTTTGAAGATTGGTATTTCAGTTTGATTTTAAACAACAGGCTATAAAGTAGAAAAAAAGAAATAACATCTGAAGAAATAAACGATTTTGAAATTGAACGGTTGATGGGATAAACAAAGATGTTTCTGTCGAAGTTATGTGAAAGATAAAGATGTTTTGAAGCACAAAACAAAAACTTCTTGATTCATAAAGCAACAGTTTGAAATGTTTGATCCGTATAAATTCCGAAATGATTATTAAACTCTGTCAAAGAAAAAACCTAGAATTCAATGTGTCATATAAAAACAATAAACAGAAATTTGGATTTTATTGCTTTTTGTATCGCTGTTATTTGAAAGATATTGTTTTCATCGAGTTTTAATTATATATTTCACAGTTATTTTTGAATAAATATTTGTAACTATATATATATATATAAAAGTAATTTATTTTTATATATATTCTTTAAAGTGATTTCATTTTGCCAGCAAAATACATTCATGAATTGTTTCTATTTATATAAAAAAAATGTAGAGTTATGGAACAGGAAGGTTATACGGAATAGACTGGTTTCTCATAGAAGAAGTGGTGTTATAAAACTGTAATAATGCAGAATTTTTACGTTGAGTGGCGACATACTTCGGTCTCAGTTTCAGTTTCCTCGGTGGAAAGCCTGACGGTTTAAACAGAGAATGTATTTTCATCAAATACAAAAATTTTTGCGCCATCTGAAATCATCGGATCTGCCGAGATAGGATGATAATTGTTTTCTGAGTTTCTTAAGAGTAGTTAAGAAGCGCACAATCTTTCATAATATCTCTTCGTATTTTGAAAGATTTGGCATCTATCGATAGAGCAGGCTTCGTTCAAATATTATCGTATGGGTGGGGACATTATGGAATACTGTTCTATATTGCCATGTTCAGGCCTATTGCTATAATTTAAGTTGACGTTTGATCTATTAAAATTTAAATATGATCCGACTACTTTCTAAATTAGACTAGTCTATAAACTATTCTAAGGTTTTGTTTTATTTTTTCTAGTAGGCTATCACTATACCTAGGCGAAAACTTTCATCATCCAAAAGAAAATGATACAAATATTGAATAAAACAATGTTCTAGGTACATATTTATCTCATACTCTTGGAAACTATCTGGAAGAAAATACTGTTTTTCTAATTATTTGAGAAATGGTATACTATTGCATTTAACTTACACCTCTTGGGCCATATGGAATTTTGCACTTTTAAGTAATTTTTTAAATTACACGATAGATATATAAACTATGGCAACCATGTTTAAATATGTTATATGAGAATATCCATGGAAGGTAATAACAGGTGAGAAACCAATATAAGTTTTTTTAGAATTTTCTGTAAATTATAAAAACAAAATGGCATTCCATAATACTTCGAATTACTCTATATATCTATTATTAAGAGATTTTAAAAGCGATAAAGGTCAGTGTCTATTGTTAATACGAAAATTTCGTTTCTAAAAATTCATTTACTTTTTTCGGCTTCTCCGATTAATTTTGACAAGAAACATTTTAATCTATAAACACGCACCTACCACCCGAGACGGTAGAGAATTATTTTTTAAAGTTTTACTTAGATATCCCGTAGATCGAATGCTATCTTAATTGATTTTATTTTTATATCTCGCACTCGACTATAAAAAAAAAATAAAAATCCGCGTCCTAATTAGTCCATAATCTGGTATTAACTCTAAGAATAACCAGAATGTGAAAGGTTTTATATGTTCTATTTTTACAGGAACGTATTCGTGTCTCTTTATAATGTTTTCTTAACAATACGTGACCTAGAATAAGAATATACTAGATTAAATTTCTTTTTTTTATAATATAGAAATTTCAATATTGATTTTAACTTGTAAATTTTCTTATTTTGTTTCCTTTAATAAAAGTTTTATGCTAGGAAATGTCAATGTCGCTAAGAGAACAGGAAATAAAAATTTATATACACGTGTTTAAAGATATAAAAATAATCGAGATTGATCAAACAACCAAAAGCTATTTATACACAAATTGTAAACTATATATATATATAAAAGACAATTTAGATAAGACGTTTCGTTGATAAATTATATTATAGAAACTACATATAAATACATAAACTTATTTTAAACAATTTGTTACAAAGTAAATGTTTTAAAGAATCGAGAAAAGTATAAAATTTTAAGAAAGATATCTTTGTTTATTCTCAGTTATGTGAAAAAATATTTTTAATAGGTTTTAGCTGAAAAAATTAATTATAATTAGCTATATACAATGTTCAAAATCCCGTTATGTCAGGCTAAAGCATTTACTGCCGATGCACCGAGAGAATTTGCGTGGCCAATCTATTCAATATTCATCTGGCCGATTATTTTTCTTACGGAAGAGATACTTATTTTAATAGCCACTCGAAAGAATATTTAACAAATGCCGATACGGCAGCAAAACCAGAAGAAATGTTTGAACAGCATTTAACGAAAGAGTTTCATTCGAATTATTCTCATTACCATTAACCGCTTCAAACTGATATCACAAAAAGACAATTTAAAAATTTTTTATTGAACCATATTTCTGCCTTTGAAAGCTAACTAAATTTAATTTTTATTTCTAAAATACTTAAAAAATAAATCGTTCGTGACATTGACTTAACAACATTGAAATAAATACTGATAATTTTTTTCTACGGAAGATAAATTTAGATTATGTCTCGGTTTTAATTTATATACAGCACGCAAAGTTTTTCTGTTAAATTTCTTCTAAATTTTGTTTTCTTTCTCCATTTACATTCCAGTTTTCTATAACATGACGCTGCTTATATATGTATATTTAAAAGAGTTAATTAAATACGTCCTTTAAAATATTAAATTAATTAAATAAATAAATTCTACTCTCGCATTTTTATGAAAACTTCTATGATAAGTTTTTTTTATTATTCAACTATCTGCCAGAACAGATAGAGAACAAAACTAAATATGCCAGAAGAAAACTGAAAACTGCGAGAAGAAAACTGAACTGATTAAATATACCAAAGTACAGTATAAGTTTTAAGAAAATATTTTTAAAAATAGATTACTAGAAGAAAATGTAAAAATAAGCTAAGAAAATATGATTAAGCGTGAGAAAGATGAACAGCTGAAGAAAATAGAAAGTTTTTCCAACTGTCAAGAGTTTCGATATTATTGGATTACAAAATATAAGATGAAATAAAAATTAAATTAAAATAACTGAAAATATTCATACTTTATATACAGAATATCGTTCGTAAAAATAAAATTTGGATTTTTGTAAGCCATAAACGTTCCGTTATTATTATTTAGCATTATTATAATTTAGAAAATTGATAAGAGAATATTTCTTTTTATAACTTAAAAAAGAAAACATTCTACTCATACAAATTTATAAAATTTTATACCTTTAAATTTTTTGAATAATTAAAATTTTTTATTAAAATATAACGTTTATGCAGTTTTATTCCATGATAATATTTAAAAATTAATTTTTTTGGAAATATTTTTTATCTTTTCCTTATTTGTTCAAGTATATTTATAAATGAAACGATTAAAAATTTTATCCATTGTTTATTTAATAATTAACAAATTAAATTATTATTATTTTTTTATTGGTTGAAGCCGGTAATTTTGTTGGATGAAACATCTCTATAAAAATTTTGCGAATTAGCGATATAAATTTATTTTTATATCCACGCTAATAATTTATGAATATTTTTTATTGTACGTAAGCGTGCTTAAATCGATTAATTTAAATCAATTCTACTGCGAAAAATAAATTTTAAATTCAATTTTTCTATACATAAAACTGTGTTTTGGCTATTCAATCCGGTTACAAATATTTTAATATTTTTTCTTTTTAATCATATTTTATTCTGATATTTTTCATCTTATAGAAAAAAAAATTAATATAAAATATTGTGTTGCAAACTATCAAAAGCGTGGTCAAGAATTAAAGGAAATGATTTTATTTTTTCTCTTTTATTCTTTGATAAAAGAAATAGGTCTATTAGAAAATTTTATTGAATAATATGCCAAACTTATAAAATTATTAAAGAACATATTTTTTAAAATTATATCACACTTTATCTGGATAGGATTTTACAATATGATCATAAAATAATAATAATTAATCTTTAATTATATATATAAGTATAATTATCGAACTCTTTTTACAATTAAATTACATGTGAAAGAGCATTAATAACTTAATAGTAAAGTTGCCGCCAAGAAAATGGATTATAATAAGTTGGAGACATATTTTGTGGTATAAAAGAAAAATGCCATCTTTTAGTCAGGAGAAACTAAGTAAATTATGTCTTAGATTCCTACCTAAGTGATATTAAATATGATCTTTATTAATCCCCAGAGATCCATCAAAGTGGAAATCAGAAATATAATAATTCAGATAGATTCAATTTCTTTTTACTTTCTTGTACCTATTGTTTATATAGGGTATGCACCAATAAATTTATTATGCCATCCATAATTTAACTTATTTCTTAGTTCTGATGCTTATTTGCAATATTGAAAATCATACTTACTTGTTAGCATCAATTCGCTTACTTTTCTGACTGAAATCGATCACATTTTTCCCAAATCCAAGAAACAGGTGTTCAACCTTTATGGACTATTATCTCAAAGTAAAGTCAATGATAGAAAGAAGGATGTTAAATTTCTAGTTTTAAATTTTTTTTTTTTTAAATATTTAACTCGTACATATACTTTATCAACACTATATACAATATATCTGACATCAAAGTTTCCTAATTTCTAATACAGTCAATGGAGTATTTAAAATCAACTTTTTAACATGATAATGCAAAAAATTTATAGTATATCCATAACTGAAAAAATTCTCGATTTATTACAGTTCTTTCATTCTATAAATAAAAATTTTATTGTATGAAAATTATCCAATTTTTAATAAAGTAGATGGAATACAAACGGCTTACGGAACCAGCTTGAGAAGATAAAGAGAATATTTAAAACTTTATTCTCGCAATTTTCGCTTTAAGGAAAGTAAACATCGATAATTTCAAGTGGAAAACAGTAATTTATTAATGACGATTACATAAATACATGCGATGAATAGAAACTAATTTAATGATACCGCTCAATCAACTCAGGCCATTTAATGCCTGGCTGCCAGTTGATTAACGCTACATTTTTCTTATACTTACAGTATTCAGACTGAGCTAAAAAAAATCTTATTCAGAGCTCGTTATTTTTTGTGTATTTAAGTGATCTTTCCACAGAGAATTGTGATTTTCTTCGACGTAAATTAATTCCAATTTTTATTTTAATTACATTTATCTTACTTTTCAATCCAATTTTCTTTAACATAACATAAATAATCTGTATAAAGTCAAACCATTTTTCTCAAAGCGCTAATATATTTTGCATTAATTCTATGTGGTATTTTCAATTGATTTATAATTTTTTGTGCGATATAAATAATATTAAACAGTTTTAAATCGCTAATTACAGTTATATCATAATTACATTTTTATCTGAATCGTTCATCGAAAGAAAGAATTCATTCTCATATACATTAATTTTTATAAATATGTTTATCGTTAATGATAGTTAATAACAAATTTATAACTAACAAAGATAAAATATCAGTATTTTATTAATTATCAAGTTTGTTTAAAACCTTATTATTACTGAATTATTAAAGTAATTAACTTAACTCAATATTTAGAAATGTTTGCTAATTTTTATAATAGTTCCATAAAATCATAAACGTTAACCAATAAAAATATCGCATAAGATACCTATGATGTAATTAAAATAAAATTATTCTCAAGTTTTTTGTGTAAACATCTAAGTATTTTCATAAAAAAATTAATTAAATTTGGCATGGTTAGCATTAAAGGAGGATAAGACAAATATTACAATTTATAAAACATTAATTGAAAATATTTTAATTAATAGAAAAAACGTCTTTAGATCTTCAGTGTTTTACTATAAAAAGCTGTTAATTATTTTTTATTTTATTGATAATAAAAATGTCTAAGCACTCTCTGAAACTAATTATGATAAATGTTCGATACTAAATTAAAAATAATTATGTAAAAAGTTAAATGATGATAACTTTCGATGAATTTTGAAATATATAAGTTATATATATACATATATATTTTCGAATAAGTTCTTGTTTATAAGTAAGCGTGCTATTAAAACAAACTAAGTTAATTTTTATATTCAGTTATATGCAACGAAGAAGATATGTTAGTAACAGTTAAGGAAATTGTTGGCTCAGTTATTATAATAGGAAACTGCTTACTTAATAAATTATTATAATACATGAGTTAACAAACTTCTTACTTAGAAACACGCCATTTTTCGTTATAATTTCATTCACAGAAAACAGGCGACAAAAAAAAATTTGTTTACTCTCGTCTGCGGTGCAACCAGCAACACTTTCCCCCTTTGCATCGTAGATGTAACATATACAAAAGTCGTAATAACTAGTAGAGGTTTACAAGACGACAGGCACGGATACGCGAGGGACGACTTAGTGACTTAGTAAATAGGTCTGCAGGGTTCTCACTAGAAGGGATATAATCAAGTCGTATCATCCCATTCGTTACTTTATCTCTAGCATAATAATAACTTTTGTCGATATGTTTTGTACGGAAATTTTCTACTTGATTTTGGGTAAAATCCAACGTTAGTCTGTTATCGCAGGGTATATTAACTGATGTGATAGAACACTTAAATAAATTCAACTCGTCGATAATTCGTACAAGCCATTCGATCTCGCGGACGGTCTCAGATAGAGATACATATTCCGACTTCATAGAAGACAGAGCAATACATTTTTGTTTAGCTATCCGCCAAGATACAGGTACACCAAATAGACTGAGAAACATGCCACTATAGGATTTCCTTTCATCGATGTCGCCTGCCCAATCGGCATCACTGTAAACTATCAACCTTTCGTCATTTGGCTTAAAGTGGAGTTGCCAGGACTTGGTTTGGTTTAAGTATCGAAGCGAGTGCATTACGCCTTTCCAGTGGGTACAGTATATCCTGGATTCTCGATAAATTGACTTAGCTTGACCACTGTGTATAAAATGTCTGGTCGAGTTCTAACGGCTAGGAACATAAGACTTCCAATCGCTGCACGATATGGATATTCAGTCATTCTTTCTGTTTCATCAGGTGTTTTGGGTGAATCATTTATTGGGAAACGAACACCTGGGTCGATTGCAGTCTGAGCTGTTCGACATTCACTAAACCC
>WUQG02259735.1:0-20196 GCA_011317285.2 Androctonus mauritanicus | reverse complement strand
TCCAGATCACTGCAGTCGATAAGGACATACAACACGCATGCGTCATTTTCCTTCTTCTTTCGTGCCGGCAACTATAGAATCTCTGGCCATTTATTCTTATTGAGTGGAAAGTGGCGTCATCTGTTGACAAAAATATATATATATATACTTTCATATATAAAAATAAACCAATAAATTTTATTTATTTTTCTTTTGCATAGTTTACACCCTTTTCCACTCAGGGAGATTATTAAGGGACGGAGCCAGTTCCAACCACGGGCTGCACACCCACACCCGTGGAGGAGGGCCAGATGTTGAAGGACGGGGATCGCCGAGCCAGGCCCAGCACCCCGAAGGTCCTTCTGAGTGGCACGCCAACAGGTTAACACTCGGCCATCCAGCCGCCAATAAATTCTAGGTATTACGGGTATTACAATATAAAACATGTATTTTAGAATGTAAAGTAACAGTAACTGATGTTTATTTAAAAAATACTAACTTTTTGTCCATGAGAATAATTTTATTTGAAACCCGAAACCAGAAGAAAGACCGCAAAACCCGAAATCTTCGGACCAAAATGACATTATTGGCAAGCATAGTTGTTTACATAACTGAATTTAGTTGTAACGTACAGTGGTAACTCGACTTACGAACTTAATTCGTTCCTGGCCGCGGTTCGTAACTCGAAAAGTTCGTATCTCGAAACGTAATTTTCCATTTTATCTTATGGGAAGTCAATTAATCCGTTTCCAGATTTAGAAATTTTGAAAACAATTTAAAAAAAATATGCATTTGTGTACAATTATTATTATTATTATTATTTTTAATTTTTGGTTTTATATGCTTTGTATAAAGATTAACTTCCATTAAATAAAAAAAAATCGATTTTTTGTGACTGATTTTGTAGTTCGGGTTTCGATTTGTTGTCATTATTTGCTTCTTTTTGTCTCTTAATTTTTAACTCGCATCGCCAGTTAAAAATTACTTCACAAATAATTCGATATAACTACTAATTGTTACGTAAATCTTTAATATTATCAAGAATAAGCGGTCTTTATCACACTAAGAGTTATTTGCAGTATACATATCTCAAAAAATAATTGCGATATTTTTATACGAAAAACATTTTACGAATGTAATATTAGAAAGCATAACGGTTCGTATCTCGAGGATAAGTTCGTATGTAGAGCGGTTCGTAAGTCGAGGTACCACTATATATGCAAATATCTATTAAGCACTTGTTTTCTTTGCTGAAGCCGTTTTATTTGTCAGCAGACAGACTAACTTACATTTCGTCATTAAGATAAAACTATGTTTTTGATTAGATATTATTTATCTTTTATAAATGAAGAGCATTTCTCTGAAAAAGATATTCTGACGACACTATGTTTACATTACTATTAGTTAATTATTCCGATTGAATTTAAAATTTTCGGAAATATTTATTTAATTAATAAGGAACATAAAAAGCAGTATCGAATTTGACGGTGTAGAAGAGTTCACGATGAAAAATTCCTTACCACTTTCGTTTTAGCTCTATCGAGATGAAATTTTCTGGGAATCTTTTAAACATAATAAATATTTACATTCCAGATTCGACGGAAATCGTTAAAATGATGTGATTTGTGAGGGTCTAGAGAAGAGGCTCGTTCTCTTCTTTGTAGTACTTCATTTTAGCCCGATTGGAACAGAATTTTAAACGAACTGATATTATGCATGTTTCATATTTGGTCAAAAATAGTTGATATACTAATGATCATCGTTTTTAAATACATAATTTGACAGTTTTTAATTTATAAATAAAATTAAATAAAATAAGCATATATAGTCTTGTTCCATGATTCCCAAAGTGAAAGCGAAAATAAAAATTGGAGTGCGTGAGATGTAAATGGGGGTCCGTGAGATCCATTCTCGTGGACCCCATTTGCATCTCATGCACCCCCAATTTTTGTTTTCGCTGACATGGACCCCTTACAGTTCGGAGTCGACTCCTAGAGGTCGATATAGACCACTTTGGGAATCATTGATTTAAATTTACGGGATCGTTCTTAACCAGATACATACCTATTACGAGAATCTTACGTGTTCTGATATAAGATGATGGCTGTTGAAAATAAAATGACAGTAATTAAAAAAATAGTTAATAGAACACATTTAAACTTTATACTACACATTACGATGTATTTATTTGAAAAATAATTTTATGTGAAATATATTTTTTTATTTTTGCCGTCTAACGTTTGTCCGAAAAATATCACAATATCGAAACACAGAAAAATATTCAAATTTTATTAACTATACCCGACGACAGCATCAGAAGGCAGTATTGAATCTATGGGAGAGCCAAAATTCATTTATACTACTACGCCGATGATACAGTTCACTAAATTCTTCCCGACTTTACAGTAAATTGCCATAAAATAATGACAATTTTGACAAATAAACTATAAGCTTCGAATAAAATTACGACATCAACACGATTTTTATTAAATTATCTGCGTGTCTATAATATGTACGATGATCAGATGCGCAACGTTGTTCTGTACATTCCAATCGATTCTAACAGTTATAAAATGGGGGAGAGTTGTAATTTTAAGTCGTTCTCGAAAGGCTGCTCGTTTATCCGTCAAACGAAGTAAATTTAGACTAATTTTTATTCGAAACTGAAAACTGTAAACCCAGTGGCACGATTACATAAAAATAAACATCGTTCTTACTGACGTTATTACCTTTTATATCGAAATCGACTGTTCCGAGCGCATTAATACCGCCAGAAAAGTTGGTAATTCGCCGCTTCCATAGACTCAATACTGCCTTCCGATGCTGTCGCCAAATATAGATGAGTACAAAATTGCTTTAAATATATATAGATAAATTTATAAATTCCGACGTGAAGTCATTTTTATTAAGAATCTATGATTTAGACGATTAATACGTTAAATATATACTTAAAATCTCTACAATTCTTGATTTTGTACGCACTATTTGATAATTAAAATGTTTTGTTATCTTGTTTCTATTGAAAAAAAATGTCTTTTTTTAACTTTAGTTGAAAGAAAACTTCAATCACAGTTCCATCTAAAAATTTTTCGATTATGATGAAAAAATAACTTGATCATTTCTTTCAGTAACAAAAGTGCTCTGGGGTAAAGGCCATTGAAAAATTGACTCTACTATTAATTCTGATTTTTAGGAAAGTTAACGAAAAAATATGGAAAGAAAAGAATGTTCTGACCCTCTTAAACGTTTTCTTTGTTGAAATAGAAAGATATTGAAATTAAGGATATAATACAGAATAGTCGCCATTTACGCGGACTTAAATTATGTTTTTCTATAATAACTCTGCCTAAAAATATAAAAAATGTATTGTGCCAAACGTGAATTCTATAATAAAACGGCATGCAATTTTTTAAGATTTAATTATGCAGATTATTCTGCACATAACACTGTAAATTTTCTATAAAATTATTTTATGTATGATCTGTTTTGATATCAGTCTAGTCTGAATGTAATTCATATATAAATAGGAGAATTTTCTCATTCGCGGAACTCATCACTCATATTTTTAATGCATTTCTATGAAGATAAATGTTTCACTTTACGCGGACGTAACATTACGAACGCGCTGCGGAACTGCAAAAATTCGCGTAATTTGAGGACTGTTATGCTTTTTAATTACAGGGAGAATTGAATAATGTTACAAATTTTCATCTAAAAGTTCGGATGAACTTATATCTTAACAATAATTAAAGAAAATTCACGCGAAATGAAAACTCTGAAAAAGTTTAGTTTCGCGGAAATGTTTTTAAACATTATTATATCTCAATTATTATTTTATCTTATTAAATATGTTCCTATTAATATCAAATTACGAAAACATCACTCCAACATTTTAACAAACTTAATTTCTGCTTTTATGTTTCCCAAGAGTTCTATAAACGTGAAATTCGTCGTGTAGAAATGGTTTTGTTTCTATAATTGGATAAGTTTAAATTGAGAGTAAGCAATTTAGGAAGATTAATGAAAACGTACTGGAAATGTCAAAAACTTACCGATAACGTTTTCTTCTTGATCAACTTTTTTTAATTGCTTACACACGGTGAAATACGAGATAAAGTAATGCTGTTTTCTCTTTCCTCCGTTCGATATCCTTACTAATTGGGTAGATAATGAAGTGTTGATATCGTCAGTTGTATTACCGCCAAACATAATTTTATCGTCGTTAAATTCGAATGTATATATATACGTATATTCCGAGAATAGCGAACAAAACTTTTATCGTGAAATATTTATATATATACTACAAGTAAAGCAGATAAAAGCTGTAAGTGTGAGAGATTATACGTTTAATGTCTAAATCGATAACATCTATGTAATTCTCTTGGCTAAGTATTAATTCTGCAATACAGATTTGAATGACAGTTCCATCTGCTTTTCTATCCGTCCCACATTATCAAAAATGTATAAACGTCTACAATGTTTCCGAAGGCGGTTAATTCTCCAGGTAACAATTTTCTCATTCCTATACAAAACAGGAAAAAAATTTTTTTTTTCTTTTTTCTCTAAATATTTGAGAAGTTTAGTTCTCTGTTAAAACCTTTCTTGCCATTAAAAATACCGTTAATTACTCCGTTACGGCCTCTTAACTCTCTTTTGCGAATTTTGGCGACTCTATTTAAAAACACAATTAAAGTTTAAATGGAAAATAAATGTATTTATAAATAATGTAAGGTTACATAAATATTAAATTTCTGTTTAAACTTGATTAATTCGACTAGATTATTCAAAACAGGATCATTTAAAGAGGTAGTAGGTGGTCTTATCTCAGTTATGTTACAAGCGAAGCTTTATTCATTTCTTAATTACGCTAGGTGTTCGGATAAAACAAGACTTAATCAAACCCTTCAACGAACAATACGAGAGCATTGTGTTCAATGAAACTGGAATTCCATGGATTTCAAAAGCTTCGCCAAACTTTAAAATTGCTAGAATCTCTCACGATCGATAATTTTAAAACTAAAATTTTGTTAAAATATATATTACTGTATTAGTAATTTTCTCTTCGTTTAATATTCTAGCAAATTTATCTACAGTCAACAAACAAAATTACTTTATCATCATTCAGCTCGAGTTTTAATGAAATCTGTACATAGTTTAGGAATTGTTAACATTTAATATTTAATTTCGAAAACTTATTTTGAAAATACTATGAATTTTATATACAAATGCAGCAGTACTGTAACTAGATTTTTACACTTAAAAAAAAAAATTAATTAATTCAATTTCTACATAAATTATGTTAATTCAGTTTCTACATAAATTATGTTAAGCGTAATTTATACAGAAATTGAATTAATTTATTATATTTTATTAAATTATGCTAATTACATAAATATAAATTATGTTAATTTCTGTTACGTAAAATTAACATAATATATCCATCTGTTTTGAATTTTAATATTTACTCTTGTATAATTTAATTATTTATTATATAAGTATTTATGTAGATATAATATATATATATACAGTATATATTTTATTTATCTTAGATCTACACATAAAAAATTCAAAACTGAATGTAATATACTGAATAAATCATGAATTATAAGTGTTTGAAGACAGGTAATTAGAAACACCTGAAGTATCGTATTAAAATCCTTCTTTTTCTATAATTTTGGATAAATTTAAACATCTTACTGGAAATGATTTGGTTATCCATAATTATGAGGAATAAAAGAGTTTTCTCATGTTTAAACTCTTGATTGTTAGTTTTAAAGGTTCTTTAAACTCTGCAACAAACAAAAACAAAACTTTTCACTCGATCAACTTTAAAATATTTTGACAGTTTACGCTCTTAATCTTATCACAACACTGAATAACTATTTCATTCATAAATTATTCAAAAGCACAATGCAGTTGGACTATATAACGCGCACTGTAAATTGAAAACTAGTTTCCTACTGAATTATAAAACAATAGAATACATATATATATATAAATAAATATAAAATTTCAGTATGGCAAAGCATATATTTACAGACATCAACTTAAATTTTTCTTATACAGTACCAGTATTTAATTATTAATGATTCTTGCATATTTAATAATCAAAGATTCCGTTCTCAGACGTACTAAAATGTAATGCCAAACTATTCAATCTTTAAGACTCAACAACAAGATCCATTATCTTGTAAAACCCAAGTGATAAAAAAAAGATGTAAAATGTAGTCTCATCTCACACTTTATTACGTCTTCAATAGCGATTATTTTCGCATTTATCGGATGAAAGATTTCCACATGGAAAATACTTAACGAAAGAAATTAATAATTCAAACATTATAAAAGTTAATGTTTTACATTTTTTTTTAATAACCTTATTTTAGTAGGTCATAAATTTTTACCATAAGGAAAATTCTTTTCCGATTCTGTAATGGGAAAAATTTAATCATAATTCGAAGCCACTTTCAATAAATTTAATTACCAAAAAATAAAAAAAATGGAATAATTTATTATTTATCGATTGAAACGTGAGATAAACACTTTAAGAGAAGTAAATCCATTTAAAATTTATATCGCATCATTTTTACTGATGATTGAAAAGAGGTGGTTTATTAATATTCAAAAGGGAAGATAACCCGAAGACACGAACATGATTCAATATGCATTGACATCCGTTTTATCAATGGCAACAGATGAATTTAATCAAATTTTCTCTCATAATGAATTGATATAGTTTAATACCGTTTGTCTCAATTAATTGGAAAGAGATTTATGATTCATTTATAAGGAATTGAATTTATATCATTTATTATCGATATGTCGAGCGGATAAACAATCGTGTTGTTTATTATACTCTAATCTATATACAATGCGAAAATTTTCTCGTTAGTTATATATAATCGAACTGCAGTTAACATGGAAATGAGAATTTTAACGTGTTCGCAATGGATATAGACTATATATATTTAAGAACTCGTATAACATTCATATTAGAATGCGTGTAAAAATATAACTTGCAAACAGATAGATCGATAAAATATATATTTATATATAATTTTTTTTTTCCATCGATCTAGTTTAAATCATACTCTACAACAATAAAAGTAATCGGGCCTCGAGGGATTTCCGTTGCAAATTGTCTTCGGAGACAAGATCCAGTACTATAAAATCACGCTAATTAACAAATTTAATGAACAGACGTTAATTTTCTTATCAAGCTGTTATTTTTAAATGCTGTTTTCTTGCTTTCTTGCTCGAATTATTGCGTATATACTATAAACTAAACGTAGGCAGTTCACATAAAAACTCTACTAACTAATCAAAGCGGTTGTCTATTTACTTAAGGAATATTGATAAAAATAAAATAGATTAATCTGCTTATTTTTTTTTATTTTCATCATTTTACACCTACACCGAATGTGATTTTATACATTTTTAATTCAAAAATTGCATCAGTGAAATGCTCATAATTTTATTTAAAAGTGTTACAGAAATGGATTTTTTTTTTTTCCTTCTTAATTTTATATTTTATTTTAGTATTTCCTACGTCGTTAATTCCAGGATCACTACTTAAAAATGGCTAAAAATAGTTTTTTAATGAACAGATTAATATATTATTCTGTGTTATTTTTGTCGCAAGTTTAGATTCCTAAGATACGACTGAAATTTCCAATAATAACTAACACGACCAAACAAACAATTTTTTTTAAAAGAAGATTAATCTTATTGTTTTTTTTTTTTTTTAATTAACTTATATATAACAATTTTGAGTCGATTTTTTTTTATTATTTTTGTTAGTTTTTGTGGTACATATTTTGACCGGCATACTATTTTCTGTCTTTCTTTTTTTTTTATTTAATTTAAAATTATAAATTTTAAACAAGATAAATTGAAAAATCTATTAGATTTAAAAGGAATTTTAAATTCTATTTAAGAATAATTTAGATTAATTTTAAACAATATAAATTTTAATAAGAGTGAAGAATAGTCAAAGATTTCATTATTAATGATTTTAAATGGCTATACATTATAATTATTTTAATAAACAACGCAGAAAATATTTATAATTTCGAAAATTTACTGCGTGGTTTATTTATTAAGCTGCCGTTTTAACTTGTATGTCTCTGTTTAATATTATTATTATTATTTTTAAAAAATGATATGATTTTTTTTAATTCAAACTTTATAATGATTTTTGCGTAAAATGCATAAATTATCAGAATTGTTATATATCATTAAAAACTGAAAAATACGATATTAAACATATATTTGAAGGGTATAAAAATATATAAAATTTTTTATATAAAAAAATAGATGCTTAGTTTATTAGAAAGCATTGAATATAATTATTTTTATCCATAATTTTGTGTATCCAGCGTTTCCCAATCGGGGTCCAAAGAAACTTTGAAGGGGTCCATAAGAAAAAAATTGTATTTTGGAGTCCATAATATGAGCTAAGGGGTTCATGATAAAATATTATCAATAAAATAATTTGTTAAATAAAAATAATAATAATAAAATAAACTAATGTCATAGAAAAGTCAAGAAATTCATAGAAGATACTCGTATTTTCTGGAACCTTCTTTAGTTGAAGCAAAAAAAAAAATTCCAAATTTCTTTAATTTAACGCGAAAACTTTGCATATGGTGATCTACGTATGTAAAGTTAGGACTCGGGGTCCGTAAGCAAAAAAAAAAAGAAAAAAAAAAGGTTGGGAATCCTTGAATAATTTTAATAATTAAAAAAAAGAATATTTTTGAGAAATAATGCAAAACTTAAACTTAAATTTTATTATTTTTCCCTTCACTAAATCGTTCTTTAGATATCTTTCATTAGGAAAAAGATCTTTAATAATTCGTAATATTAATATTTTTTAATGAATAATAAATATCAATAAATCGAATTTTTATAATTTTCTTAAACTAATTCTTCTTTTAAAAAGTTTTACGATCGAACGAAATTTTAAAATTTTCTAGAGTTTTTCTCGGTGAAATATTCGAATTTTTAACAATTTGCTTAATTAGAACAAATTTTTAAAAAACCAGTAGAAAAATCTATAAAATTTGCATATCTCATATATTATTCGCGAAAATTCATCCTTAAATTAATCGAAAATTGAAAAATTTGCATATTTTATTGCTAATACTAATGATAAACATAAATTCGAATTTTTCGAAATTATATCTAAACATCATCATCATAATAATAATAATTAATTAAAAATTCTTTTAAAATTATAAAATTGTAAAACTTTAATTAATTTAAAAAGCATTCGATTATTTCTAACGATAAGAACGAAAATTAATTAATTTTTGAATTATTGGATTTTGGTTTTAATTGAAAAAATAAAATATAAAAAAAGTTTGAAAAAATGTCTCATAACGAAAGGAGCGCGCATTAAAAAGAAAATTATTTGATACGAAAAAAATAACACTGCCAGATTTATGTGATTATATTAAATTTAATTATTTTAAAAGTATAAAAAAAAAAATTTCGTTCACTAATTTCCAAACCACAGTTTTGACATTGTAAAAACTGAAGAATGCGCTTTATTATTGAGAATAGCGAATGAAGACAAAAGTCCACTCAAGTTCGACTTGGGAAAAATTTCTATAGCATTTTTAACTCGATTAATATTTGAAAATAGTTTATTCGCAATACTTTTGTTTCTGCATAAGAGAAAACATGAAATCATATTTCGACATCACAGAATAGAAAAAGATATTCATATTGTCTTACGTACTGTTATCTATAAGTTGCATATTGAAATAACAAAGCATAATATATTCATTACTCTTCGGACTTCGACTAAATGTTATTTTTTCAATTTGTCTGTTCTATATCCGGATTTGTTAAGAGAGGCAACAGGGCATGAGCAGTTCTTCTATCTAGAGATCCTGCGTGTACTGGTTGTCATTGTTAAATTGCATCGGATATATCTTCTTATCTTCGTCGTCCTTTTTTTTTTAAGAAAAAACTTTCTTTCTTGTGCAAAGAAATGCTGAAATTCTGCTTAAATTTTAAAGTGGAAAAAAGAAACTTGGACAAAATTTATTTTAAAAAGTTTCCGCTTCTCCATGGACTGAATATTTAAAGAGTTTGAACTGAACAATCTTATTAACTAGAAATACTATTTTCTATAGTATAAAATATATTCATATCTATTTAAACATGTCTGTAAATTATAATTCCAAAATAAAATTTAGATGTTTATTAATTTTATTTTCAAAATAAGATGATTATTTTTTTATAGTCATAATTATTCTTTCAGAAAATTTCTTCATCTGGGAAATTGGACAGGTAAGCTTGATATATGTAATGTGAATCCCAGACTGATGTATCATTAAGCAGATAGTTATATAAATAATTAATGAAAGCTGGCTTCCTACAGATTTCTGATTTATGAAGATTTGACTGCTTCCATTTGTTTGTAACCATTCACTTCTTGCAAAAACACGAAAAAAAAATGTAGTCAATAACTTCTCATAAGCAGACATAAAAATGCTATGAATTCTGTTGGAATATTCTGTTATAAAGATTCTTATCGTCATCAAAAACAAATTTAATAAATTTTTTATTGGTTTCTTCTGGCAGCAAATTTATTTTTTAATTTTTGAATTTTTCTACTGAATAGTTTTATTTGTAAAAATGTATATTCTATCGGGTAATGTATGCTAAACATAAGCGATGCTGGCGAATGTTTCGAGCAAAAATTTATATACAGATTAAAAAAAAAAGAAAAACACAAATAACACATGTGAATATATTTGCAAATGTTAGACAAGTAGATAGCAGAACTACATTAAAGTTTCTTTTAGTGATCTGTATCGGAACTGAATATTTTACATTCTTTAATAGCAGAAAAACATGTCATCTCCAGATGTTATTTACTTGATGTTTAAGTTAAAATTCTAAAATGTATCATTTGTTACCCATAAATAGAGATGTAATGTTATATATATATATATACACTGTATAAAAATTCAGTTTTAAAAAGTTTGTAGTGAATATTTATATTGATCTCTTTGTATATTTTATTTTAGCAAAACGACCTCCAATAGAAGAAACGGCTAATATTTTGCAAACATTATTAGCAAATCACGGACCTAATTATCTAGAAAAATTATTTGGTAATAAAGCAAGAGATGCACTGGCACCACTCGGAGGAGTTCAGAAAGTTGCAATTGCTCTCTCGGGTAAGTTAAAATTAATGTTTTCATTGTTTAAATTCCATTATAGTGGTAATATAAGTAAATAAATTAGACACATCAATTCTTGTTTGTTGGGTTTTTGCATGAAATACATCTTAACTTTGTTATTTTCATATTTAATGTGCGAAGCAACAGCGGCACCATTAATTATATGTAAATAAAAGACCACGTTCTTAGCGACGGATCCGTCCATCAAGAAGTGTTTTTGAAGGATACTTATCACTTTTTTATAATGAATAAACCTGTAATTTAGTCGAAATTATTATTCTGCTCTGCAAATTTGCGAATAAAAAAAGCTTTTAATCTCGTAAGATTCCGTAAGTCTTAATGATAAGCAAAAATGGCGATAATTTGAGAATGTGCTGTAATCGTATGCATAAATAAAATAATATATTCTTCGTGATAGATTTTTCGATCGATATGATAATACATAATAATATTCTAGATGGTTACAAAGATATATTTATTGGTTTTCGGAATTTAATTGTACGTTTCCGCTTCTTTGCAAAATCCACGGATAAAGAGGTCTTTGTTGCACTTAACAGACTTTCAAATTACAGTAATTCTAAATAATTCTAGGCTTTTGTTATTATAATAAAAATTTTCAAATTATTATATTTCTCTCTTTGCCAACGAATAAATAAAAATTTTCAAAAAGTTCATAACTTTTACCAAACTCTTGTCGTTTTATAAGTATAAAATCCAATTATAATTTGCAGTAATTAATTAATTTACGTTAAATATTTTATTTTGCTACTAGAAAATTTGCCTTTAGTAATTATCGTAGTGTAATAAAAGTGTACAAAAATTTAAATAATTTTTTTTTTTTACATTAATTAATCAATTTTTTATTTCTAAATTCAAAATTAAGTACAGATAATTAATACGAAATGACAGCTCCAATTTTCATATAGTTCTGAATGATTAACTATATATTAAAACGAGAAAAAAAATTAAATTAATTAAAAAATACGAATTCTTTTTTAAAACCTTAAGCAGTAAACGAAATGGAATAAATATGGCAGATCGAATTAGCATCATTTCGAGTACAGTAGTGTGAAAATTATGATGTCGATGATTTAATATTTTTAATGGAAATCGTTAACCGATTGCATTTTAATAATATTTTACATTTAAAAATTTATTTTTTTCTTATTAGAGAGTGAAACTTTGGATGATTTCGGCACTGCACTTCACTTAATGAGATCTGATTTGGAACATTTGAGAAACGTGCTTACGGCAGTCGAAAGTGGAGATTTAAGTTTGCTCAAAGCTTTGGGGATTAGAGACTCGGAATTAGCAGATGTCAAGGTTTTCTTGGATAAACTAGTCAGCACTGGTTTCATGGATTAACAACTGTAACCGGAATTTTTTTATTATTATTATTTTAATTTTTAAAATTCTTAAACCGACGAACGGATTTTAAAAAAGACGAGTGATATTAAACAAAAGAATTATTAAAAAAAAAAATTAGCAATATTTATTTATTTATTTATCTGATTTATTTATATTATTATTATTATTATTATCATTAGCATTATTAGGATCAATCGAGCATCGAGCATCTGAATATTCCTTGTATATGAATCGCATCATTGCTCAAAATGTGATTCTGTCAATTTTAACCCAAACCTCTCTTATATTATTACATTGTAATCGCATGTTTTCCTTTGATAACATGTATTTTTAATATAGCCACAAGTTTTTTGCTTCAATCAAACAAAATATTTAATAATAATAATAGTAGTTAAGCATATTAAAAATAATAATAATAATATTTTTCTGCTATAAATTGACACTATATTTCTTCTTTCTCAAAAAAAAAAAAACTGATTTGTAAATATATTTTTCTGTCTGAGTGATATGTTAATGGCATGGAAATAAATGCATATCGTGTGATTTTTCTGTCGTTTTGATATTATGTAGATGAAACATGACATTTTATTCTTCCACATCAATAGAGAATAGAAAAAAAAAAGATGTTCTGGATCAATTTTTAAAATTATTTCAAACGTTTCCGCATCAAAAATTAGGTTTCGGCCATGTTGTTGTCTGACAGAATTTTATCAAATTTGATATGAAAATTGATTACATATATATATAAATTTTGCAGTTGCGAAGTTGTTATTGGGTGAATTTTTAAGAGTGTATATTATAAAAATTTATCATAATTAATGATTAAATTTATAACGTTAATTTTTTCAATGTAGAACGTATATATATATATAAATAAGTATATATAATTTAAAAATTTTTCATAATTGATTTTTTGATTCAGACATTAAAAAATAATAATATATAAATTGTCTTTTTATCATATTTAATCCGAAATTATTAGTAAAAATCCTCCTGTATAATTAATCATTTTATTCTCAGATTTAATAAAAGAATTTATCCCTGCACTGTGGTAATTCTACTGATGAATAACTTATCATCCGGATTTTAATATTTTTCAGTACTTGAGATGTATGATTATAAAGTGATTATTTTTTTTTCCTCGGATAAGAACGTTAGAAACAATAAAAAGCGTTAAAAATCCTTACAATTTTACTCTTTCGGAGGACGACGAGTAAAGCAAACGTCCTCCATGTTTGATCCTAATCGAGATCTTTCTACACATTTTTCATTAACATTTCTATAGTCTCAATAAATTTAAATATATCTAGTTATTATTTTCTGCAGAACGGATGATAAAAGGAAAAAAAAAACATGGCGGATGTTTGCGCTACGCTTGATGTTATATCATTAACCAGACTTGTTCTGCATCTTTTTATGTTTACTCCTACTTATATAGAGAATGTAAAATTAATCAACTAATAAAATCTACTGATGAAACATGCTTTGCATATCTAATTAATGATAATTAAGATAAAGGTAACTACATCATAATTAAGACCTTTATTAATTCTGGGACATTAATATTATAATTTTAGAGAATTATATTCAGATGGAAAATGAAGTGACGAATTAAATAAGGTTTTGGTAATATCTATATATCCTCTCATTAATCCTTGGCACATAAACAAGATTATCATCATTGCAATTTATCGTAATTAAACGGGAGACGAAAAGCAATCTCTCGAGAACCGATAATTGCAAAAAAATCAAAAATAAAATTCAGTTATCATTATTCTAAAACTCGATTAATTGAATTTTATTCAGTGGTAAACTTAAAATATATATATATATATATAAAATCGAGCATTTTAATTTTAATAAACCGATAATTAACTTTCTCCGCTTACAGTATTTTTATAAATTTAAAATATAAGAGAAAATTAAAAAAAGCAAAAAAAAATATATTGAAAAAGTTCACGAATAAAATGCATTTAATTTCCTTATTCATGAACATACCTGTATTTAATTATGCAGATTAGAAATAAAAAACAATTTCACCACTTCCTTTTTATGTGAACGGGAAAAAAAAGTCATTAAAAATGTTATTTTTACTTTTGTAATAACTTATATTTTCTCCTAAATGTTATTTTATAACTGGTTTAGTTTAGTTCTCAATTTCATTGTATTTCATTCCTTTTTACCCTAATTTATTTATCATTCAAACGTTCCCAATTAAGATAATTCTTCAATTAACGACAAAGAAAAATAAATTACAAATTAAACGGAATCTTTGAATTATTGAAACGAATCAAATCACTAAATATAGAAGGCACACACACACATGTATACAGTATATAATAATCATTCAAAGCATTATAAACATATATGGTATCCTTTCATTAATAATTTTTCTCTCACTTTTATCATCTTATAAATATATATCAAAAGAAGATATTTTAATGAGTAGTATGCTTTACCACCCATCATCGTCATTATTTTCGTGTTATGAATATTCGAAAAAAAATATTTAAAACAAAAACTTATATATCAAAGATAAAAATTTGCGTTGCAACTGTTGTATCTTTCGTTATTTTAGAATCTCTTTCATAATAGCTAAATATATTTTTATATACAGAATACTAAATTTAGACTACATTCATTTAAAAATTCTATTAAACTAAATAAAAAGTAATTATTCATATTTATTTAGAAGCTGTAAGTAACATTTTCATACAAAAACAAGAGCAATTATCTTGATGAAAAACTTAACAAAATATTTCTAATTATGTTTTTTTTTTTATAAGAAATTTTTAAAAATGGAATTGATTAATCGTTTACATAAGGATAACGTTTTATAAAGTGGCGTGCTATTCAACAAAATCTCTTTGATTGAGAAGGTAGTGAGTATCAAACACGTAAAGTGAAGTATTTATCATTCGTTATCACGTTGGCGACAAAGACGATTTTGATGACATCGAGCACAAATTTTAATAAATTTGCTATTGTTATTTTGAGCGATTGTACTCAATTCTTAGCTCTTAAGCTAATTAATGAATGCCTTAGAAGATTGTACAGGTAATTACGATTGATTTGTGATTCTGAGTAATGATAACCATCTAAAAGAATTAGTTTCTCATCTTCACTTTCAGAATTTATATTTTCTTTTATCACAATTTATGTATGTTGCCTTTTTCTGTTTCTATATGTATCTGGTTACTGTTATTAACGAAATATTTCGAGTTAATTCACGTATTGACTTGTAAAAGTTAAAAAAAAAGGACTCTGATTCTGAAGATATAGCAACAACAATTTCACGCCTATATTCTCCTGAGAGGTAGGCAGTATTCAAAGAAAAACAAGAAGAAAGAAACACTCACACATCATTGAACAGAAAGCATCAAACATCAATGCTCTTTGTTCATTATCCAGACTATGTTCAACAGTATGGCTATCCATTCTTTGAATTCTAAAAATACAAGATTCGTCATGCTAGTGATCAGCCAACAATAGTACAGTCTGGTGGGAAGACTACCCTCTTGAGAGTTTAGATGACCCCAGGCATCACATTGTCTGTTCCTAATATCTGATCATTATGGCAAAGTCGAACTACCAGCATCCAAGAAGATTATTGGAAAACACAGAAGGAGATATAAAAATTTAAAAAAATAAAATATGCATAATCTTTTTTCAGATATCTAGAATAATAATAAAGAAAAAAATTCTTTTCAGACTAGCAGTTTGCGTTAAAATATGTTTTGGATGGAAGAAATCCCAAGAAAATTCTTTCATAAAATTATATTACGGAATAAGTTAATTGAATTATGAGAACATATACAGATTCATATAAAAAATTCAGTGAATTTAAAATACGGTATATTGATTTATATACATTTGAAGAGAGTTATAGAAATCAGAAAACACGGATAAATATTTTATTCATGTATAAGGAGATCAAAGTTTATACTGTACAACAACGATAAATAATTTACAAATGACATTATAAAATATCAAATGATGTTTGATATTTTAATTTTTAATTTGTTTATCGATTCTATAAAATATTTATCAAAGACAAACAAGTGATATTTATTTGCAGTTTGTTATATTTTTCTAAATCGTCAGGGTAATATATATATATGTTTTTTTTTTTTTCCAGTTCTCTCTGAGCACACGTAAACCGCAAACAATGGCTCGCAATTATAATTTTGTGAAGTGGTCGAAAATGTTCATTAGTAAAGACGGTACTCGTTTCATTTATTAGCGAAGTAATGAAGTCGTGATTGTTGTTAGTAAAGTCAAATTTTGAAACCAATTATAAAGATTAAACGATGCAAGCGAAGTCAGACTTTCAAAACTACTGTACGGTTTCTTGACTTTATTATATCACATTTCACAATGTTTACTTTAGTTTGCTATGTTTTTATTATTAATTCTTTATGTAGGTGTATATATATATATGTATGTATATGTATATATATTGTATTCTATTATTAATTTACAAACTGTATAGGATCTATAAATACAGTCTATGTACTAAGCAAAGATTTAATAAAGTGAAGTAACTAATCTCAATAAACGTATACAGCATATGTATTCACATGATAATGAAACCATAACTCAGATTATATTCAAAGAAAGAAATTGTTGACTTCATTTCTACAAACATCTGAATTTTTTTCTTAGATATCCTGACTCAAAAAAATTAAAAAACAAAATTCTTTATATAATATAAGCAATGCTTTTTACTCTTGATGTTTTTCAATTATTCTAAATGCCTAACTGAGCAGTGTTTTATGGCTCAGGAATATAAACTTGTACAACAAATTAGACTTTTATTTTTTCTTAAACAGTAATATAATACTATACTAATAATGGCTAACTATTAAACTTTTAGAAGATGACTTACTTTAAGTGGAAAAATAAATTATAAAACTGAGAAGCCATTGAGTTGCAATTTCGTTAAAGAGAAAAATGGTTATAAATATTCTCTCTCTCAAGAATTTGTTTTGTTGGACTTCAAACTAATTTATATATTTATTGATAATATTAAAACTATCAATCTAACTTTATTTTGAATAATATTAGATAGTCTTTGATTAGAATATATATATGCTGAAATAATTGGTTTTATTATAGCAGCACAAATGCTGCTGTTATGAAGATGAGAATAAAAATAAGAAATCAAACTTCCATTGGTGATGAGTAATGTTATGAGTAATTTTATCACCAAAAAAAATCTTTCAAATGATTAGAATGTTAGTCATGTATGATAAATTGCTTTAAAGATATCGATTTTTTCATCTTTTAATTTCTAACGATAACTTGTAACGAAATCAGGCACGAATGTCAAAATTAATACCACACATCTAAAATTTGAATTATTTGCGATGTTTGCTTCTTAAACTATTTTTCGGATGGACACACAAACAAAGTGAATCAATAACATTTTTTTAGGTTTTTTTTTTTAAGTAACAAAAGATATTAAACTCTTAATTAGAAACAACTGATGAAATTAATGCTATATCGTAATTTAAAAATTAATTATTCATATATTCATTTACGATCTTGCACAATTAGTAAACACATTAATGAATTTGCATATTTGAATAAAATTACAATGATATAATTATTTTATATACTTCACAATTTATCACTAAATTATCCCCGTAAACAATAGATTTGCAAACAATTATTGGAGCAGTTCTAATTCGCATTAAGAGTTGGTCCAAATTATATGTTTTATTTACTTCACTTTCAATGGATAGGCAAATGAGATCCTGACGCTTTTAGTAGTAAATAAATAAATGTTTTACAAATTTAAATTTGCATATATATATATATGTGGTATAAATTTATTAACATATATGTATAAAATTTTTATCATCATTTATAATGCATTATTATTATTTTATTAGTTCTAAAATATTCTTAGCTGCTTAAATATTTTTAATGCATATTTTCATCCCAACCAATTCTCTTTGTCTCTACTCGTTTATATAAAATATTCATAAAACTAAATATGTTAAATTATCAATCGATTGCTCAGAAAATAAAACTAAATTTATTTATGTCTACTGTACTAAAATATTATAAATAATGCAAAAGTTTTATGCTTTTGAAATTTAATTTTCTTTTATGATAGTTTGCGTAATAGTACAATGGAAAAAAAGCCAAAATCATAAAAAAAAATGACATAATTGAAAGCCAATAAAATATTTAACAAAATTCATAAGCCAATCAGAATTTCTTTTCATTTTTTTTTTGGCTATGCAAATGATATTGCATACCGAATTTGTTGTTCTTCTTCCCTGTTTATATGGAGAATATGGCTACCGACATTGTTTTCGGCAGTTTTAATTTAAATATATTTAAAAATATATATAATATTTTTAATGATTATTTTATAATAACGTTAGAAGTATGGATATTTAAATAATAAATTATGATATAAATTTATTTTAGATATTTTAAATAAATTTTAAGAGTTTAATTCTACAGTAACGAATGGAGAAAGTTACCAGAGAAAGTGACCAGTACTTCTTGGCAGAGTAGTAAAATAGAAGATAACTATTAAATCTATGACTATATTTATTACGATATCATATTGATTTAATCTTAAAAAAGAAGGCAAAAGAAATATTCCTAACATTCGTTACTGTGTACAGTATAGCAAAAATAGACACGAGTTGCTGAATTGGAGAGGGAGAAACATTTCAAGAACTTATCAAGAATCCTGTACAGAAAAAAATAATCTCTTTTTAATAATGTAAACATCGGGATTATGTTAAAAAACAAAGATATAGCTGTAGAATGGATGAATATATTGTAAAAACAGAAACATGTATATATATTTATATATAAATAAGAATAGGTCATCATATACTATAGTTCTCTGAATACTAAGGAAAGTGTGAATCATCGCCATATTGTTCTGTATATCCTTTACTAACGATATTTAAAATAATTTACAGATTTTTATGAAATACGGAAATGATGTTTGACTATTAAAGATAACTTCTGACATTTTAACAATGTAATTCGAACCATTTCAAAATGGCGAACATCTCAGATTCTCTTTTAATATCTTTTGAACTAATTGACGGATTTTAATGAAATTTGGCAAGAAAATCATGCCATTAAAGATGAAACTATAACTTTTTTAATTTAGAAAATATTTTTTACGGTATAACAATATTTAACTTAAAAAACAAACACCAACAGCAGTAGGTTATTCATATCAAAACCTTATCATCAAAACCGTACTTTCGATTGCTTTAGAGTCATCTTCAGCATTATATTATAATTAATACAAGAATTATTTTAGAATCAAAGTTTTGACTCCAACAGTTCTCCAAAACTTTTCCAGAATAATATAAGATAAAAAATATATATAATAATAAAGAATAGTTGATTTAATATAATAATATTGAGATAAGAAAAAGTTGATAATGCTAGTAACTTTTTACATAGAAAGCAACAAAGTTACTTTCTATGTAAAATGTCCCTTTTTTTTATCAAGATTGAAGACCACAGAATTTTCGTCTAATATAATAATTTATTTTCTAATTTAAAATTATCTATTAAGCATGATATATCAAGAGGCACGGCAGTGACTCTAAGCCAAGTACAGTAGTCACTGACTGACTCTTATTACCGGAGTCATTATAAC